>VZSZ01001763.1:3946-45692 GCA_013398815.1 Ibidorhyncha struthersii | reverse complement strand
ATTGTTTCCTATAACCTGATTTATTTAGTTTTTTAAAAACTGCTTTTCAGAAAAACAAAAATGCCAGGCCAACCTAGCATTGAAGGAGAGATCTAAAATGGAGTCAGTTGTTGCCTGCATGGAAACCAAGCAGAAAAATGTCTTTGAGAACAAGGTGCAGTGTTCTGCATTAAGACGGCTACAGATACTTGGCCTGAACCACTGGGGAGAGAAACAGATGTAGCGGAGCAAACAGGGCTGGGCATGCTGTACATCTAGATGCATACAGCTAGGAAGAAAACCTGTGTCAGCGACACAGTATAATCTCTGCTGCAGATTACAAACTACTCCACATAGGTTGCAGAGGTGTCTGTGCTGGCTGTTTTATGTTGCAGTGTTTGATTTGTGGCATGAAACACTAGCGTTAATCAAGACCGTACCCAGCAAATTGGAGCTGGTGCTCTCAGCGGTGGAGCTGTTATGTCCCCTTGGCTGTAAAGTCTCCATGCAGATGTCCCGTTCTGTGTGCTGTCTCTGTAACATAGCATTCACGGGAGCTCCATCAGTGAGCACTCCTCTTTCTCCCCCAGCTCTCCCCCAGAACTGAACAAAGATGCCTCCCACTATGCTGTTGCCTCTGATGTAAAAATGACTTGTCTGATGATAAAATCCAAATTAGACAAGGTCTCCCTGAGCCAGGGGAGAGGCTTCCATCCAAGCTGCCAACAAAATATACTCCAGTCTTTGAATGAACCTTCAGACTATACGTACAGCCAACACGGAAACCTGGTAGGACTCCAAGATATGTGTACGCTGCAAAGCAAAAGCCTGACAGAGTCACCTTTATGTGTGTTGCAAGGTACCAGGAAGGGAAGGTTCTCAGAATATTAAGAGCAAGTCATGTAGAGATCTGTATCTGTCTTCTATGCTCAAGCTTGATGCGCAGCTTCTCCAATAGAGGTCTTAAGGTAGAGGTGTAGATTTCATCCAAAGCAAGGACTTTTGAAGCTGCTTATTTATGAGCTGAATCCTGTTTTCTATTCATGTTCGGTGTTTCTGTTGAAATATCTTGCCATGGCAAGATTTTTCTTTTTGGCAGCCACTAAAATCACTTGGTTATGAACTATCCAGATTTTATCAGACAATTAGCAAATCAGCTCAGTGTTTGTATGTGTGCTTGTATGTGTCTGTTTGCGTGTGTGTGTGTGGTAATTGATGTTCATGATATATGGCTGGCTGGCTGGAATATCTCACTACCCACACAAAATGATTGCTGATAAGAAGGCCTTTTCCAGCTCAGTATTAGTATGCTTCGACTGAAATTGGCTTTGCTGACATGTCTTTGCTTCTGATGGTGTGTTTCTGGTGCAAAATGTAACATTGTGCCAAATTTCAAGCATAATATTCTGTAACAATTTCCTGAGGAGATATTAAGTTACATTTATTTGTGTTGTCTTGGGTGATCATGCAAGTTGCTAGCATGACAGCAGTAGCAAGACCTGGATACAGAACAAATAAAGAAATGGCTTGCCAAAGCCACAAACATGGGCTCCAATTGTGGTGGTAATATATGAGGTACACAAGATGTCTTTTTAGGAATGCTGGGTTCCTGGCCTCTGCAGGTTGAATATTCCCCTCAATCTCACGTCAGCTGAATTGATGCTTTTGCCACCCAGCAGCTCCAGGAAGATAATAACTGTCAGTCACCAGTAATCTGCACTGCATTTATAGTAAGAAATAGGATGCTGGTTTGGAAAGAAGACGATATTCATATGAATACGTGGTAAGTGACCACATAGTGTTGCAATATATATATATTTATACACATATGTATGTCTGTGTGCGTGAAACAAGTGAGTGTGCGTTAAACACGCACCATTCGGAACTGGATCTGGGCTTTAACAAAGGCATTGCAGTGAAGTAATTTCTTCACCTGCCTTGATGAAGAATGAGACGTGGATGCAGAATCCCTGCAAAGAAGTGCATTTTGAGATTTCTTTCTTGCTGGTTCAGCCCTATTAATCTGTTCAGCATGAGCTCGAGTATTTTAATAACAGGCATGGAATATTATGCCTGCTCTAAAATGGCTTGTTTTTAAACACTACTTGGGCTGCGTTTGTGTTAACCTAGTTGGGGGAAAAACAAGTTTAAAGATTATCCTCCTTTTCTTTCCCTAATCGCAGCTACAGGGCAAAACATACCAAGTGTCTAGTAAGAGAAATAGCATTATCATATGCTAATTTACAGTAATATTAAGAATAGCACAAGGAACAATCCACTGACTGTATGTGTGTGCTTGTGAATAGACCTGTGGTATGGCTGGCTAGGCTTTTGGGTACAGAATTTGTCTTCCTGAAGCCACTGCAGCTCACAGATTGGTGCTGATATAAGACTTCTCATTCAGGAGCAGATTTATTTTACCTGTATTTGTTTCCTGCTGAATATTACTGCAGGAAAAGGTAATCAGCTCGCAAACAAAGACTCTTGGCTCTCTTTGCTCAAGAGCAACCTCTCCATCTCTTGCAGGAATAGACACTGACAACTTCCAAAAGAGTATCTGTCTATTCTTCTCTCTCTGGAAAGCTGAGAGCTGTACTGGAGAAGTCCAAGGGTGAGAGAAACTGCAAACGGAGAAGAGAAAGAACATCTGAGATTCTTCACTAAATAATCAGAGGACTGAATGATTTCAGACAAACACAGGAGTTATATAATACATTCCTACTCCATGAGTAATCATTTGCAAAGATTGACATGTTTGTGAGTGTTCCCAAAATTGATCCTGGACTTACTGTGGCCATTCCTGTGTGTAAAAAGCAACAGTTAAAGGCAAAAAAAAAAACCAACCCCAACCAAAAACCCTAACAAAAACCCTCCAAACCACCTCCCCCTCCCCCAAAACCCAACCCAAAAAAACATAGAAGAAATAAAAAAAAAGGAAAGAAGTGTGATTGTACTCCTAGGACAACATCCTGAATTTTTCCCTGGTGGACCCTTGCCATTACCATGGCAAAATGCCTGGAAACTGCCGCTCTTTTCCACATAAAATGTTTTGAAGGAAGAACAAAAGAAGTTTGAGCTCTTGGCAGATCATTGGAGATTGCTGTGTTCAGATCCTCAGCTGGTGTAAATCAAGATAACTGCAGTATTGCTACAGTAGTTAAAAACTGACTGACTCTCCCATCCATCATGACTATTATGGAGAGCATTTCTGTACAGCTTAGATGGAGATGCTGAAGGAACTGCTTCTACTGTGTGGTGCCTGTTTTCTTGTTAAGAAAACACTACTTATTCTTAATTGCTTAAACTCCCTTGTATATAACCTGGTGGTACCTTCTGTTAGGCATTTGCTGTGTGTGACACTGCTTTATTTCCTTGGTTCAGTAGTTGAATGACATGTTAATCAGCTATGAAGATGCATAATGGGATCAATGAAGATCAGGAAGTATGTTTTAAATTTAAAAGGTCCTTTCTTCATCTAATCCACATTTCTGTATTATATCACAGCATATGTGGCAAAAGAGTACCTGCACTAGGCCAAGATACTTAACCAGTAAATGATAATCTGTAGAAACGCTTTACGTTTAAAAGTGAGATGATGTAGCTAATGGTGGTCAACAGGTATGCACTCTGAAACCTCTGTAGATCTAGAGACTGTATGGTCATTTAAACACAAGGGCCTGCAAATCCAGTTTTACAGTTGCATAAGGTTAAAATATGTAAACCCTTCTTTGCATATGAACTCAGGTGCAGTGCATCTGGTTAGTGCCCAGCAGTGAGATATTTTTTAGCTCTTTTATATAGAAAGAAATGTCCTGGCGATATTAAACTCACCTGAGCTATGTCAGGAATTGTGTGTGCCCACAATATGACTTAGATAAGCGCAGAAAATTTCATTATTGGTTCATACCCCTCATTATTTCATAGCTAAATCTGGATTTGTAATGCTGTTGAGGTTTGAGCACAAAGTCACTGAAGCAGGAAAGGCAGGTATGTATCTCCACATGCCTGTGCGGTAGGTGGTAACTGGGTGAATCAGTGGCAGTGTTTTCCATTCAGGTGATCACAAGGAAGACACCTGAGTGAGAAGTCAGTCTCAGAGATCCCACATTCCTTTACATCCCAGATTCACCCAGCTCTGTCCACCATTTGCAACACAAGCTGTTTTCCCTAGGTTTTCCACAGCATGGAATATTTATCTTTAAAGACATTCTGGAAGTCATATTTTCATTTATACTGAAACATGTAATTCCTGATGCAACATTCCTGAAATGTTGCATCATGTTTATCTGTGCATTCACTTGTTTATCTTCTGTTGGTAAAGGGTATTATTTCAGGATCACCTAACAGCTGATCTGATTAGCTGTTTTATCTTCCGGAGCGCTCTACTGCTGCTTTGCCCCTAGACCAAGGAAATACGTGATTACCAAGGTCAGGAACAAAGGTAGCAAATCAAACTGAGGTAAGAAATAGCAGCCCTCTAAACTTCCACAGGAGTGTCCCAGATGGCAACATGCTGACAAAGGAGACAAGATGGTTCCCTCAGAGAAACAGCTAAGCAGCTAAGCCAAGAGTGTGACCTCCTCCCTGGTGAAGTCACAGGTCAGGCTTCAGCTAATGCTGTGGCCATGCAGTGGTGTCTGTGACTGGTCTGGCACTTACCCAAAGGTCATCCCTGTGATGAGCATCATTGTGAGGAAGATTGCATGGGCTACTCTAAACCCTTTGTGCTGACAGAAAATGGCAAGGCTGGGAGAAGTCTCCCCTGTTTGGTGGTTTTAATACATTTTGAATTTAATAAAATTACTCTGTCACTTGCTCTTGCTTAAATGTAGGTTACAAAATAACATTGCTCATGCATTTTTTTGTATTCATGTATTTGTTCTCAGAAACGCTGTACAACAGTTAAGTAAACAGAACATAGGGACTATTTATGGGGAGATTTGAATTCTCTTTCTGACTCTATTTGCTGCTGTGATACCTGAGGCATATCACATCATGTCTTTCTGCCATGGCTTCTGGAAGTAGCACAATGTGGTTAAAATCTTCCCAGGTGTATGGCTGGGAGAAACCTTGCAGAATATCCACCTGATCAAACTCTTCTGTGATTTGTATCGTTGAATGGGATGAACAGTAGTGGATATGCACAATGTTCTGGATAGCTGTCTCTTTGCTACACCTTTGTTGGGGTACCTAACCTGTTATTGCTGTTTCCCACCACTCTCCTTTTGGCTGTGAATCTGTTCTTCATAAGCCCAGAGGCTGTCTCTGAGTCAGACCTTCCACCTTACTGAATCCACCCATGACCTTCTCGTGAGGTCGTTGCTTCTAAGTTTCTGCCAACTTGGGTCTTGGACTCATGTTTCTTCCATGCTTTCTACAACTTTCTCTCATTGGTGTTTTTCATCAGGACCAAGGAGAAAGAGGTTTCAATATAATTTAAATTTGTAGTCTTTATATTGTAACTGACTTGACTTGAAACCCTCCTTTTCTTAGGCCTGGTGTGTAACAGCACTAGGCCTTTCCAGCTAGCTAGCCTGCACAGCTTGGTCTGCTTATCTACAGTTGGTGTGTGCCACAATCCCTCCTCTTCCCATGCATCGAGGTCTTCTGTATGTATATGCTAATTTTGATATGCCTGCTACATTCAGTGCATGATAGCTTTTGTGCACCATACATCCATACATGCTGCATTTGATCACGCTCCTTCCGAGCTATGTCTTTGGTTATTCCCGAAGGCTTCTTGTGATTGTGCTAAACAGTCCCTGTCCAGATCCAGCTTGCTTTCAGGACAGACAGTGTTTGGGAATGGATGTCACTGATACAAGTGTGTGTCTAGTGTAAGTTCACACCCGAGGGCCCCTGGAGAAGAAACTGAGCTTAGGGCATAGGCAGGTGGAATTATCTTGGTAAGGTATCTGCACTACAGGCAGGCTGGGTCCTCTGGTGTCTCCAAAATGCTAGGGATTTCTGAGAGCCCATCTGCTCTGTGAGTCTCCTTGTTAATATTAAGTGCTCGCCACCTTCACTGTGGATTAACTGCACTGCTGTCTATGCTAGTGCCTTCCAGCATCAGTCTGTCTGCTGTTGATGTCAGGAATGATTTCTTCAATACGTTTCTCAGGCCAGGGTCTCAAGCTATAGCCTCATCTTGGGGATTTTCCCATGGCTTGTATGCTGTACCTGTTGTAAGCAGTCCCTTGATCTTCCAAGCAGAGAGCTGAGATGAGCTGTGAGGGCTGAGAAGATGAGCTGTGGAGTGGAACAAGTGTGCAAGAGGGTTTGCTAGTGTTTCTTGCAGTTTAATGCAATCACTAAGGATAAAACCTCCCCGACGGAAAGATAATGCAGCTTCCCTTTCTTCACCTACACATTAAGAGTGCTTCTTACCCATACATAATAGATACTAGAGAAATATTGGAGATGAGTCAGCTCAAACTTACATTAATGGCTGCAGAGAATAATAATAGGTTACCGTTTCAATCAAGAGGTCTTGAAAACGTAACAGAGCAGATAACATTTCAAGAAGACAAAGTTATGTTTGTCTCTGTTCTTACAATCTTTTCCTTCTGCCTTTCTTTACATAGGCCTATATGAAATTTCTCAACACATTTTATCTTTTTCTCTCTTCTCTAATGATTTGAGAAGAGGAATTACATTGTGGTGAATGTTACAATGGGGCTTGAGGGATCTGGCATCATTTTCAGACCTACTATATTCTTAATTCCCAATGTTTAGCTCTGTCACACAGCTATGTTTTTCTGCCAAAGACAGTGGTGGGTGGTAATAAGTACACTACCTTTCCTTCCAGAAGAATGCAATCATTTTAGGATGGATACCACTTGGCTGATTTGCTGAATATGAGGAGCTATTAACATATTTGCTTCACGTGAGCACACATTAACATGGTCACATTGCTCTACATTTCTGAGATGGTTTATTCAAAGCTATCTGTATGTGTGATGTACTGCTATGTGCTTACACCCTTCCTGTCCAAAAGCATCTCCTCTCCATCCAGATATAACAGCGGTGGCATGACTGTTTTCCCCAACCTCTGTCTCTTTTACTCATTTTCATTAGAAACCTTTCTTGCAGTGACTGTCTCATCCCCTGTCTTTTTTCAGTCCATCTCTCAAAAACATCTTGTGTGAGGGGTGGAGGATGAACAAAGGATGGTTGTGACTTAAAAAAAGAAAAGCATATCTGTATTTATCTGCCAGCTGATGCAGCTATTACTTTGAAAGCTGCCTGTGAGGAGAGAAAAGGTCCATGATACAAAGCCAACAGGCAATGGATACCCAAGAGATGATATCCACTTTTGAAATTAACTACTTTGCATGGTAAGCACTTGAAGTAGTACACAAACAGCATGCCTGCCTAATGTGCACTGGGTTTCTATGCATAGTACAATTAGACTGTGGTTCTGTGCTGTTAGAAAGGGAGTTGGGTCTTTTTGACCCCTGCTGGCTGGAAGAAGATCTATGGCCACTTGTAACTGTGGCAGACAAGCCATTTCCATCTCCCACAAATAGATCAGGGAAGCCAGAATGCTCCTTTCCCTTGACAAATCTGTAACAGGGAGGTATGTTTTCCTTCCAACACTAAACTGATGCAGCTTTGCTGTGACTGAATTCTAAAGAATATGAGCAATTCTCCTCTCCCGATATCTTTTCTGTGACTCTTAGATAGCAGAAAGCACTGTCATCATTTACCTATGCAACCACTCTCTATCTTATTGTTACCCCATAAAACATACCCTTAGAAAGGATGAAGAGTTGTCAGTTTGTCGCCTGCACTGTCACTTTGCAAACTCTAAATAATAGTGAGATTATGGTATGCTATAAAAGTACCTTCAGATAAACCTGTCTGAGTGCAGGGCTGATATTTGCTTTTGGATTAGATTTCAGTATGNTTATTTTATTTTATTTTATTTTATTTTATTTTATTTTATTTTATTTTATTTGATTTTATTTTATTTAAGGTAGCTCTTCTAATTGTCTTAGAAACCCAAAGAATGTTGTTGAGAGTGAACCTGAAGAACTCATTGTTAAGTCAGGAAGGGAAGACTGAACTAAGTTCATTTTCAGCTGATTTGTTTGTACTTGCAGCTGAGTTACGCAGCCTTTCATGTAGTTCTCCCATGCAAGTACTAATCTTGTGCATTGGCTTTTGAGATTTTAAAGGATCCTAGCACAAGTCTGAATAAAGTACGTGTGGTGTCTAGACAGAGAGCTTAAATCACACTCAGACTGCAAAAAGTGGTGTAATGTTCTTTACTTTTACATTTGAAAGGCTGAGCTTGCTTAAAACTTGAGTTCTAGAGCTTGAGCTCTGGCCTTCTGGGAATATCACGCTGTGCTTATTAAAACAGAAAAAAAAGGGTGCCTGGGGTACCCATGGTAAGTTGATTGAAAGTCAGACCCTGGAAGATAAACATGTTCTCTTTCCTCTTTTTTCTGCCTTGTCCAGTTTGACTTTCAGATCTGTTTCAGAAGGAGCTGGTGATTTCTTCTTATGCCTGTGCCTGGTTTTACGTCTGTTGATGACTGGCTTCTTTCTCATCTCTTCTGTTTAAAGTGGAACTTAAAGGAGCAAAGACTATTCTCCTCTGGAGAGACTGTCCTCCTCCAGGACAGACTCCAAGGCTCCTCTGGTCCCAGAGAGATGCTTGGGTTTTGTGCTCCTTAGACAGGCAAGTTAATCTCCAGGGGATGGCAAGGAAGGGTGAGCTTGGTGAGCCTTTCTCACCAAGAAAGGTGAGAGGAAAAAGAGTTTCTTACAATGTCTTCCAGAGGCATAGCAAGTTCTCTTGTGCCTGTGATCTCTGATGGCATCACAAGCTCATTTGGGGAATTCCGTGTTTATTCCAATGGTAAGATATTCTCCAATTCTTATTCTCAGGTGCCACTAACAGAGTCCTGTGTATTTGTTAAATGCTGTGAGGTCTGTCAAGGAATCTGTGTTGCTTTTGTAGATGGAAACTAAAATGAAGCACGTTTTTGGTGAGCTTAGGCTGGGAGCTCAGTGTTGGAATTAACATTGGAAGCTGGAATTTACTTTCACTTTTCTTGCCCAAAGCTTGTAATTACCTTCACAAAATTATGGTGAGAGCCAGTATCCATAGGCAAGAACAATTGTAGATGCCTCGTTCGTTTAGACACAGGTTGCCTTCGTACTGCAGTCAGTGATTACATCAGCTACCTTGATTTGTTTTGCTAAACCTGTCCACCAGAGGCTAATGTGCAAAAACCCCAAGCCATTTCATGCTCTCTGACAAGCAGCCATATAGGAGTTGTGGTTTTCATTACTTATTAACCTGGAATGGCTGTGAATTGACCACATAGAGGTACAAGGCTTTGTATCATGCTGTCAGTCTCTTGGGCTGTGGAGTGCACCTAAATATATTTTAGTGTTCAGAACAAAGCACTTCACTGAAATCCATTGCTAATCCTCTACCAGCACCTCCATCACATCATTAGCTGAAAAGTCAGGCTCTCATCAAATTGAGAGAAAAACAAATAAGAAACATGAGAGGACAGAATGTGGGTGAACCTGAAGGGTTGCTCAATAATTATTGTCTCGGCTGAAGAATAGGAACAGTTCTTTGGAAATGAAACCACATCTCACTTGACTATTTCACTACCTTGTCCTAGGGGCCTTGGTTGAAGTTCTGACATCATTGTCAGCATTCTTCTTATTTCAGTCTCACTGAGTTTCCTGCTGTGGAAGAAAAATTGGCTAAAAAAAGAAAACTGCTAGAGCTTAAAAGCACTCTGTTAGTAAAAGCCAGCAGTGGAGACCTTGGTTGATGAGTCAGTTCACACAAATAAGTGCCACACTAATCAATGAGAAACACTATAAGGGGCATTCACAGGCAGCAAAAAGCAACATCAAAGCCATGGCGATGCTAAGGGTGGGGAAAATGGGGAGGGCTGTGTACATGTGTGTGCTTGTGTGCTAGTGTGTGGGTGCTTGTGTGTGTGATCAGAAAACAAGTGGAAGTTGGAGAGAGGGGTAGTTCATTGGAGCATGCTGTTCTGGAGGTAAGGACAGGTCTCCAACATCTCTGTGGCTTACAGCCTTCTTTGTGATAATACCTTATCTAAGGGTTTCATAATGAGGAAATCTGTCACATTTTCATCACATATTTATGACCTGCTGTAGAGATTAACGTTTCATAGGCATTTGGAAATCCAGTCACTAACACACTGACTTTGTTATCTTTAGTATGAATTCTGTCATTATATATCTGTTAAGTATGTATTGATAATTTATTGATATTGCTATTCAAATTAAATTCTTGAGTAATTAGTCACCAGTGGATTTGCTTTCCGAAGTTGCAACAATATGTCTCAAAATCTTTTCAAGCTTCTTCCAAGATTCTATCATTGGCATTTTTCCAAGATGTTTCTTAAGAACAAGCACTGAAGCTGATATTTAGAACATATGGTGATGATGTGTTTGTATGTTCATTAAATCAGGATACCAATGAAAGAAAAATGCAAGGCTTTCTATCCTTTTAAATGAAATTGTCAACCTAGATATCTATTGCCTTTGCTGAAATCCAGCCTGAAATGACTTGTAAGCAGTGCTCTGTTATGATGACAAATTAATTCACATCAGACTTTGATCACTGCTTGAAAAGTTTTCAGACATCAATTTCCAGCAGTTGCATTTAGAAAATGAGAATTCAGTTTGGAGCCTCAGATTCAAAACAACAAAAGCAGAAGTGTCTTCATGTAGCTGGTATGCAAACCTCTAGAAAAATGCAGGGAATTCAGCAGAAGCTTCTTCCATATGTAAGATAAAGAGTTGCAGCAGCACTGGCTGATATGTACAAATAATGTTCTACATATGGCTCATTTACACAAAGCCCCTCATGTTACTATTGCTCATATGTACAAATGCATGCACTCACACAGAATACATCTGTTTGTCTGTCTTTTCCCATTGGTCTGTCTTCTTGCCACGTAACATATCAAAAGGAAATGAAAAAGGGAGGGGGAGGGAATCTGGCTTAAAATAGAATAGAATTATATTAGCCAGCCTAATGGTGAAGGTGCATTTTGGAAATATAGTTCTGTATATCTAATGTTTACCACTTGACTACTCATGCCTCAGGCTCAAAATGCATAATAATGCAAATTAAAACACAGCAAACGGAAGAGCTAGAATCTCAAAGATAACCATACCTAATGCAAAGTATGACAGAACATCTGCTCTTTAATTAATCTTACGTAAAGACTGAAGCTGTGCATTAAGATGCAGAGTGTTTATGACAACTGTTTTTTGTAGTTAATATGCTCCTGGCCTCCCTCATGTAATTGTTTCTGCTTTGTAACACACATAAAGCTCTGATAAACAACAACAGCCACCTAGAAATAAAAATGTTGGGAAGGGAATGGTTCAGAAACACGAAGTCAAAATGTTTCCAGGGAAGCATAGGTGTAGCATTTAAGTATGTGGAAGTGGATTTCAATGATGATGAGAAGAATCTAACATCTGGTTTTGAGAGTACACTGATGACAGCTGAAATCCTGTAATTAAGATTAAAAATAAAGAAAAGCAAGAAAGCCCCTTTTGCTTTAATGGGTCCTCAATTTTTAGGTGGTCAGTTTGAGGTGTGTTTTAGGAGTCAGATTTTTAGAAGGCATTCAGGCCTCTTCTCCACTGTCTTTCAGAAAAGAAGGGCTACTTGCCCGTATTTTATTTAGCTACCCCAAACCATGACTGATTTCTGAAACTCTTTACTGTTTATTCAGTTTCCGCTTCATCATGAATGTATGCAGGTGTTTGTGTGGATACATTGGCTTCAAAGAGCAAAAAGTATAAATGGAACCTGTGCATTCATCTTGATAAAATATTTTTCTTGCTCCAAGCCTGATTTATTTTATTTTCTTGAAAAAGTAAGTCTCCAGTTATCAACATGGATATAGTTGCACTGTAATGGACACATTGGGTGGAGATTAATCTAGAGACAACCTGATGAACTAATTTGCTTTAATCAGTATAAAAGTAAATGCAGTTTAGGTAACTGTTAAAACCCCTATTTGTTTTCTGTCTAGGGTGAGCAGGGTATGAAACTGGTCTTGGCCTCAGTACAAAGGTGAGCAAGAGAGTTGTCACAGTGAAAAAAGAGAAGAGTTATCAGTAGATCCTCATTCTCCTTGGCTGCAGTGTAAAGCATCATCAACATCAGGGGATTCATCAGGAACTCCTGGAAGTCAACAGGTTGACTGTTAGTGTGGCTTAAACCTCTGGGGAGAAGAAAAACTTCCTTCGTTTTTATTCCCTTCCACAGAGTGGTGTAGGCTTGGACACAATCTGACACTCAAGTGGCAGATACTTCCTGTGCATCCATCTGGAGCGAAGATGTTCTCATCTAGATTTGTGAATCCAAATCTCATCCTATATAAATTCAGTCCAAGTCTGAATGAGAAGCTCAACTTTATGTTATTAGAAGATGTCTAGTTGCAAGACATATACCAGTTGTATAATCTGTGAAGAAAAAGAGAGGAAAGGAGGTGAAAGAGCTGTAGAAATATCAGATAAATAAATAGGAAACTTAAAATTGTGTTTTCTGTATTAAGCTAGTTTTTAACACCTATTTTGTGGCTTGGTTGCGTTTTCTTAAGATAATGTTTGGGACCTTCCATATGGATCCTAAGGAAAGATAGCTATGTAAGGCATCTTGAAAAGTTGACTTGGTATAAGTGGTTGGAATCCTGAATAAAAAAAATATGGTGCACTTTAAGTTGAATGAAAATAGGTTATCTGCAGAAAATAGGAATCTGGCATGTGGGCTATGTCTGTAAAGAATAATTTCTATTTGCTTAAATATGTATAAGGAAAGAAGACAGACAAATTGAAAGAAAAATGCCATCACAGTAATGTTCACTCTGGCAGAAGGTTTGCAAACAACATGAAATAGCTGCCTCTCTGAAATGATGGCTTTACTCAAAGTATGTCCAATATATATATGTGTGTGTGTGTATATACATATATATGTCAAAGGTAGCCTTGTTGCTATGGGAATTGTTGGCGATTATTTTCACCTTACATGCTGTATTACAATTAGCGATTCCTGTTTCATCAAGGGATGATGCAATGTAAATGCAGGGTTTCTGCTCATCCACTTCTTCCCGTGTGTAGTTTTATTCCTTCAGCTGAGTCTGTGCAGCAGATGCCAGAGTGTTCACTGTAATGAGGGACTGGAGAAGGACCTAAGCTTTACCCGCATTTGAATTGCTCTGGACTGCTCATCACTCCTTTAATTTATACCCTTAGAGAGATGGCAACAGGGTGTATGTCTCCTGTGGAAGTGATTTGAAAGCTTGCCAAGAAAGGGCCTCAGTCCCTTCCTCCTTATAGTCCTGGCACGTAAAACCACAGAAGAAAACAAAAAGCATTTGTGAGGAGTCATCCAGGAAGAAAGATTAACAATATACACCAAAGGAGGAGAGAGAAAAGACCCCTTCCTCATTCAAAGTGGGTCTGTGCTTATTCTAACGGAACTTTTACGGACCCTGAATGTCCTCTAATCTGAACGTAATGCTCGTTGCTGTTTCTGCTGCTCCTTTGTTCGACATCCTGCGTGTTCTGCTTGTGGTTGGGCGAGGGGAGGGGGAAGCGCAGTCACTGGCCAGCTTTACCTTTGTGTGAGGAACAAATGTTGTTGTCATCCTCAAGGTCGTGGAGCATGTCTGCTCCGCAAAACAAAGGGGTAGGCAGGGCCTTGTTTGTCCACCTTCTTCTCAGAGCACCCTGGACCTGTCGTGAAAAACCAGGAAGGTTTCTATTTTTTTCTTTTCCTGAAACACNACCTTGATGTTACGTGGGTTGGAAGGATTTCAGAGTTGGTTTTATCAGGATTAGCTTTTTATCTGCAGAGAAGTATCCAAGGAAGTAAGTCATCTCATCTGCTTTCACCTTAGATTCCTAGCTTTCTCCTCTAGTTCTTAGAACAATGAGGAGAAAATAGACCGAATTATTGTGGTGGGTATGGTGATATCACATTCACTGCAGGGCAAGAAAGATGAAGCTATCCCTCAGTGCTGGGCACAGGCTCAGTGTGGTAGGTTGCATTCAGCTGCATTGTGCAGGAGTTAGAGCTCTCCTCTTCTGACACCGTGTACTTCTTTCATGTGCTCTCTGCACAAGCATCCCTGCAGCCTTTGCTTGGGGAAGAGCGGAGGAGGAGGGCTGTGGAAACCAAGTATAGGGGATTTACACCTCTTCATGTCTTCTCCATTTCTTACAACACAAACTGACTTTGAAAGATTGGCTCAGAAAATGAATACCCTGGACATTGCTCTCTGTTACTTTGCTGTGAAATTACTTTTCTGAATGAAAATATTGAATTCCTTTGAAAGCAAGTGCATAACATTTCTGGAAATGAAAATCCCGTGGAAATCACAAAGGAAAGAAGACCAAGGGATATAAAAGCTTTATAGCTCTAAATGTTAGTCAGGCTGAGCTTCTTCTTTACTTTCTTTTTGTGTGTGTTTGTGTGACAACAATCATAAATGCGCTTTCTGATGTTGATAGAGTGAGTGCTGAAATCTCCTCGATGCTTATATTAGATTTATGTTTTATCTACAATAAACAGCCAATAACATAATCTTTAATTTATTGGAGAGCTTGTGAACACCCTGAGCTAACACAGTCCAGTTGTTTAGCAACCCAACCTGCTGTCATCATACCCTGTGGAAATTATTGACTTCCATACAGGACTGCCCCATCTTTGTAAAATGGCATAATATAAAGATTACTTTCAGTGAGCCAACTCCTCAAGCCCTTAGCCTTGGTGTGTAACACCTGATTCCTCACATGTTCTCATGGTTTCCATGCAACTTCCATCAGAGTAAGGTGCTATTCCATATGGGAGATCTGGCAGGGTGTATAAATCTCAGCGAAGACTGGTGAAATGTATTGGGCAGATTTTTGGATGTAACTGGCACCTTCCTTCTTATATGTTCCCCCTGTATAGTCAGGCAATAAGGTTGTTCCCCATGATGAAAGTATATTGCCAGCCCTAAAATCAATAGCAGTTTGAGCATCTAAGAGGACACAGGACTGTGCACCGTGGTTACTGTGGCCACCAGTTGTCTTCAGTGTTCGACTCACCAGACTGGAAACAAGCAGCCTCTTGTTGGAGGCAGCCACAGCCCTTTGTTGTTTAATGCAGCTCCCCCTCTAAAGTCTGGTATGTGTAATATACAGAGAGCTCTGACGTGCTTTAAATCAAAATGTCCAAACAACTTCTGGGTATTCCTGAATGGAGTCTCAGAGATTTTGTTGTGTGGGAAAGGGAAGTAAAGGAACATGGAGGGGGTGAGGGGTCATGCAAATTTTGATCTCATTTTCTTTAACAAAATACCGCAGTCCTCAGAGAAGTAACTGAAATCCATGGGGAAAAATGGTTTTAAATGTGACTGCAAAACAACATCTTTGTAAATTTTAAAAGGAAGTCAATGAGGTTCCACAGAGTGCAGGGTATGGATTAATTACTTCTGTATTGCATTCTCCTCTTCCTTATTTATAGACTTCTGCTGGCTTTGCTCATATGCCTGATTTACATCAGTGAACCTAAAAAGAACAAGTCATTGATGTCTTGTTACCATTTTGCCTCCCCACAATACTCTCTCTCATCAGGTAAGATATTTAAAATGTAGGATTGGCTGTAACTCCGCCCCTGCTGAAATCAATGGAAGATTTACTGCGTAGAATTAAATCAACATAAAGTACCTCGGAAATTCTCCCTTCTGGACTTGTAATTCAATGTTCTTTTTAGTTCTAGACCAGGAGCCTAATTCATGTCCAATTATATAGGTTTCTGGCCTTGGTCAGAAACAGGATACTGATGATCTGGTTCATATGGCTACCTAATGTTCTTATATATGCACGTATATACAGGTATATATGGAATAAAGAGCTGGTGCTTTAATTTTCCTTGCTCTTCTCTTCTGCAGACCAAACTCAGTTACTGTCTCTATGCTGATGACCAATAGATCAACATTGCTGCCCCGACCTGTCTTCTTCCCTCTGGTCTGGAATCTAAGCCTGTTTCTGAAATCTCATGGTGGGCATCTAGTCCTCAGACCAAGGTCTACATACCTAAAACAGAGTTCTTAAACCTGCCATCCACTGAGCTTTTACAGCAACCTATTTACTTGATCACAATGGAAAGCCATCTGTGACACTGGACAGTGTCTTCAGCTTTCTTCACAAACTTAAATCCATGTTATGACTTAATCTTGCTTATCCTTTTCATATCATATAATTACATGACTCTGTCTTCTCCATCCACATTGTCTACGGCTGCTCAAGCTCCTCACACATTGCACTGCATGACAAATATTGGTCTTTGGTAGAGACTAAGGCCATCTTGTCTAACTCCTGTAAATCTTTTCAACCATTTTGACTGCAACTCCCTTTAGCGAGTATCTCTCTCCTTATTTTTCCTTCTTTAGCATTTGGGATATAACCTACTTACCTTCATTTTCAAGATCCTTCACACCTGTTATACCTATCACCCTTCATTAACTGGAAGATGCTTCGTTAAGATAACATCTCCCATCTCTGATCAGTCCAATCTGCCAGCTTCCAACTTTGGTGTTTTAAATCTTCAAAAGGGAACTTTTGTGATTTCCATGTACTGCTGCATAAATTTGAAATGAGGTCCCCATTAACATCTGCCCCATCTCCACCACAAATCCTTGCTCAAAACACATTTTTATCACAGTACCTATGGTTCCTGTTAAGAGGCCTGAATGGCTAATGTGTGGGATTGGTTTCCCCTCACAGTGGCTGACACTGCTCTGTTGTTCCCCTCACCCCCCATCAAACTTTTCCATTCTTTCTTTGTCTTCCTCCTCTGTGGCTGTCTTCATCTGTTGTGTCTCTAAGGCTTTCATATATTTTTATGCTGTTTGGACAGAACCTACCACAATGAATTCTTGGTCTGGGCCCCAGGAACCCCTGCAATCCACTGGAATAGAAATAAAGAATATGCATATAGAGGAAAACCATACATTACTTTCAGGTCTTGCAATTAGAAAAGTCATAAAGACTTTGGGCAGAAACTCAAGTAATATGCACTCAATTTTACCTGCCACAGTCCTCTTGAATGACCATTAGAGAGTAATTTAATTTCACTGCTTTTCAATACCCCCTCAAGACTGATAACCATTCATTAATATTTTGTTATGGTATAAAGTTAAAAATTATTGCACTAAGACAAGCCATAGAAGTATTAAATAAAAATGCAGGGAAAATTCTTGATTATCTGGATATGCAATGCAGAAAACAAGCTTGTTAAAAGTAACAGTATCTATGATGGTTAATGTCCATGCAGAATGATGATGATGGTAAAAAATATCTTTCCAGCGTCTCAGCAATATTTCTTCTTCAATCAAGAAATTAAAGTTGAGATACAAACATTTTTCTTGTTCGGTGGAGGAGTATTTCCTCCAAGAACCTCCTGAAATCTGAGATGTGCAACGGCTCTAACATTCCTTCTCCCATACAGAGTTATTTTGCTAACCAAAAAATAAAATTAAACCCAGGCATAGCAGTATTTTAAAAGGGGAGGCAGTAGCCTTGAATTACCCATGTTGATTTGACAAAGCCAGTGATGCTGCAGATACAATACATGGCACTCCTGTCACATCACCAAGCGACATCTTTTTATCCAAAGTGAAAATGAAATGTCAAAGTGAAGGAGTTCTGCAAGTCTTCTTGTGCTGTTTGCAAGACAAGTAAAACCCAGTTTTGTGCAGTAGGGTAGGTGTTTATCAGAACTTTGCTTTAAATTAGAGGCTGTTCAGGTAGCAATGTCTAGTTAAGATTACGTAATTTTATTCTTACCTAAGACCCTGTTGTCAGTTGCTTTTAACCTTGCCAAGCATGAGTTGTTTGGCTTGAAATTTTCAATGCTTCCTATATTTCCTTCTTGTTTTTGTTTCACAGGAAGTTTTTTCCATTTAAACTTTTTTAAGGGTCCAAGAGTTTCTGAGAATGTTATCAAAGGGAATACATCCATAATAAACACTTTTACAAATGCCTTCATGGTATTCCTGTGCCTCCTTGTTTTGGAGACTTTCTTCTCATTTGCCAGGAGTGCTTTCCTGCAGTAGGGTCCTGTTGCTACCCATACAAAAACTGCCTCCAAAGGCCAGGCTGCACTCCTTTTCATTTTCTTTGTGCTCAACAGAAACTTCTTGACTTATGAGAAGCCTTCTCTGGGGATTTTGGCTGCACTGAAAGATGGCTGCCATTAACGAGGGTCTGTGCAAGCCATTGCCAGGGAGCAGCTGACCAAGATCCAACCAGCATTGTTGAGCTTTCTTGGCAAACAGTATCACAAGCTTCTGAAACTGAAAGCAAAAAAATGAAAGCTGACCTTAACTGAGCCAACTTTGCAGGCAGTAGAGCTGGTGGCTCCCTAGTCAAGGTGCAGAAAGGTGGGACATGTGGAAGAAAATATGATTTGATTGTTAAGCTAAAGTAGGCATCGTGATGGGAACTCAGTGGCTACTGTTTTGAGATGTTGTTTGTAAGAGCTGCTCTTAGATTGTCTTAACTGTTATAGGTTTGGTCTTGCAATCTTAAACACTTCTTTTAACACATCTCTTGAAATGGTCATAGAAATCAGCATACGCAATGTGCAAATAAATTCAGCTCAGTGTTTGCTCTGTGGAGCTTCTATAAAGTTTTAAGCTAGCTGCAGAAAAAAAGGAAGACTGCAAAATTTCCTCAGCCCATAGAACTTCATCAGCACGAGAGGAAAGCACATATATATGTGTACAGACACACACACATATATATAAATATAAAAAGTTATATATTAGAATGTATTTATTTTGCCCATCTATTTCTTACCAACTTTTCAAAAGCTAAACTGTACCAAGTCATAGTCCGAACATGGTCAGAAAGACCAGTTAAGAGCAGTTCTGGGTTTTATGAGATTGACAATACTTGGTTGACACTAGGGAGTACTTTGCTTTCTTCACTTTTTCTCTTGAAATTTGGAACCTTTTAATTTTCCTGTAACTCTTACAGGAGAAGGGCAGAGGGTATACGAGGATTTAGCTGTTCTTCTACAACTTGTATCAGTCAGTTCCTACATGTATGACATGAACATTCTGCTTGCACTGCTCTTGGGGTCTGTCCTGGAATTGCTGTTGCTTTTATTATAGAACTGCCTGAGGTCCAAATGTGTTGCAGGTCATACAAGAAGAAAATAATGTCAAATGTAATTTGCAGGTAAGGAACTGAATCACTGGGCAGTGAAAGCGACTTATCTCAGCTTACATAGCAATCCACTGTAAAAGCCATGGCGTGAACCAAATTCCAGTCCTGTACCCTAATTAGACAAACAGCATTCTACTTGGTTAGAGCTGATATCCAACTGAAGTCATGGGAAGAGTTTTGTGGACATGAATGTACAAAAATAAAAATAAAATAATTCAGATATGGTGTGTGTGAGATGAATCATTCTTTAGGCACAGTTAGGAAGTCAGCATGGTCAGGTCATTCTGCAGTCAAGTGGAGTTTCTAGGCTAAGGGTTTCATTAGGTCGCCCTTGCCTAACACCTTAAGTGTTAGCTGGACAACAGTAAGCTGTAGTGTGCTACTGACAGCTATTGCCAAGCAAGATGATCTTCTTTAAGGACAGAATGGAGAATACTAAATCCAAGATCACAAATTTATACTTATTACTTATATGTTCTCAAAGTGGGGTGGTCCAAATTTAAGTTAGTCAAAAATAAATCTTCCCTTAGCTAAGCTAATCTTCTTTGTGAAGTCCAATTTGCTATAGCTCTGTTTATGCAAGATACAGATGAATCTGATTAGAAATATTGGATTACAGTAGTCACGACAGATTAAAACAATTGCAGGACAAAAATGGACCTATTCACACACTGAAATGTAAAAGACTATCTCATGACCAAACCAGCATTACTCCAGATCAGTAACATAGATATACTGCTTGCAGTTAGGAAAAAGTCAACATTTAACATATGGTGATATTTGACACATCTTTTTTCTTGAAGTTTTAGAAAAATGTTTAGTATTAAACTAAAAATTGTTGTATTGAACAAGATTTACAGAAATGCAAATCTTTTAGTAGGACAATAAAATACACATTTAGAATTTTAAGTTCTTTAACTCTTCAGAAACAGAAAAAATACTGCTTATAATATATACACAGTACAGCTATATTAAATTATTTGATCATCAGATGATCTCATTCTACATCTAATGGAAAGATTGTGAAATCTGTGCCTCTCGCACTGGATAGCAATTCTAATTAATTGTGTCTTCATGGTGACCATAGGAAGTTAAGACACAAGACCAATAGTTTGTGTTTGGCCACAATTTATTATTTTTTTCTGAATCTGAAATAGATACTAATAAAATTGTCACTTTAATTGTCTTCTCTCAACATGTCTTAACATATACAAAAAATTGTTACGCATTGTCATGCACCAATATTTAAAATCCGGATGCCTCAGGTTCTGCATAAATAAAAAATGTGGAAATATACTCCACTCTTACTAATTCAAAGACTCTTTAAGCCACTTTGGTTAGCATTTTTAATACATGCATTTAAAAGGTCTATGTCTAAGTTACTCTTTTAGTCAGTTTTAGTGAAGTAAAATTCAGTTTGTTTTAGGTAATGTTCAAGAACCACTAAAAAGATAATAATTGATTACTCATGTACTTATTTTAAACTGTACGTTTGTGTTTTTCACCTGCATCACCTCACATAGACTGTTGGTTTTGGCTGACAAGATAAATAAAATAAAGCAGTGGCACATGAAATCTGAAAAACTAATTTGAGAAATCAGTTTGAAGGGGTATAGTTACAAGCTTGGGCTTAAAAGTGGAGAATTATACTTAGGAGTTCTGAGAAAAGACAAGATATTGAACAAGAGATATCCAGTAGGGTGTTATAGGACTTGTACATTGTTTCTCATTCTTCTTGAGTATCTTTTTGAAAAAATCAGGCATCAGGGATAAATAGTGTATTGATGCAGGCAAGTCTGTTACGCATAACGCAGAGCCTTATTCCACCAATAGCTTGACAAACTTTGGTGAATACTCCATTTATTTCTGGACACTGAACTCCACTCATGAAATGAGTTGATGACAGATATGGGCAAGGATATCAGGAACTTGTCTGTATAGAGTGTGTGATGGAGGAATTCCAGCAGTGGTGAACTGGGCTGATACAGTCATTCCCTGAAAATGGAGAGCTCTCTGTGTCAACACATCTCTAGGAGAAGACTGGGTGAGATGTCATGTGGCTGATCACTGAGATGTGATTTCACTCACTCCCTCAGTCAGCATCCCGTAGCACAAGTCGTTCAGCAACTGTGATTAACAGCCTAGGCATAGGTGCTGAGTCTGAACACCTCCGTGCCTTGGTGAGCATGTGCTTAGACCTGGTAGTCAGATTCCAGTCTGCAACTTTGGCTGCTCTGTGACTGCAATTTCAAAATTTGGAGCTTGGGTTTTAACCTGTCCTGGATGATTTTGTGGGAACAGACATGGCTGCACCAAAAAAACCCTGCTCTGGGAATTCAGATTACCCATTGTGGAGACTGCAGCCCTTGCCGTTCACGCAGCTCAGCATCCCCACAGGCAGGACTGTGTTTGTTCTCTAGTTTCAATTATCTAGCACATAGCTGGGTTTAGAGAGAGTTTCCAAATCCTGGCTGGATTGTAAAGTGGTTTTCTCTTGGTGGAGGTGGATGGGAAACAAAACTTACTAGACTCACTAGAATCAGTAAAATCATCAGAAGATCCTCACTGAACATTTGAAACACAAGCAAACTCCTGCTGGGTCTGAGAAAGTGTCTAACCGTGTGCCAGTAAAAAGCAAGCCACCATTTAAAACGTCAGCACTTACAGAAGCTGATGTATCATGGCATCAGCATCAGGCAGTGGTGCCCATATTCAGAAAGGGAGCAACTTTGGGGTATCTCTTTTACTCCTGGTAACTGCTGGGCACCAGGAGGTCTCTCAGGTCCTGTGTGCTGGGTAAGGGGCTGTAGCTTTCAGTGGATTCCCTTCCCAAAAGTGGATGAGGAAGGAGAGCTTGGCTTCATTCTTCACTGTCTCAGATGAGAGATAATGGAGGAAGGCAATGCTCCTCCCCTGCCATCTCCCCACAGACTTTGAACAGGTAACTACCTGGAAAAGTCTTTGAATCTGTTAGAGGGAATTCATGGGTCTCCTTTGTCAAGCTGAAAGAAGAGCGTCTGCTCTCACCAATGCTGAGCAGTGTGACAGCGTGCTACTAAATCTGCTTTCAGCTGCTTCAGAGATACGTGAAGCAAGGAAGAAAGCAGAGTACCAGTGGGTGAGCTTTTAATGGGGTGGGAGACAGACTGCTGCTCTTTTCTCCATCATTCTGGAGACCATCATGAAAAATGTTGCTATTTCGTTCTCTCTCCTGAGGTTTTGCACTGTTATTGTACCTTCACTCAAAACTGTCATTCTCCAGGTGTGCCACACTGAGTGATCCCTCAGGTGTGTGTATATCTTTACAAGTAGGCACGATACACAACACTTTCATCTCCAGTTTGGTGCAAAAAGAACAAATGCAGCACTCCAGCAGTCTAAAGTAAGTCTGCTGTGTTTTTCCACCCTTAGTAATACTAGAGCAGAGTTAGAAATACGGTGATAGGAAGAAAGTAAGAGCCACTAGACATAGTTTCTTTGGTTGCAGTTTGGAACTTCTGCTTAAAACAGAGCCATAATCCAACCCATGTTAACATTCAGTGTCCCATCACTCCTATAACATACAGCATCCGAACACATCTCTCTGGGGCCTCTAAAATTGACTGGGAGTAAAAAGTTGTCTTTTTTATGGAGACTAGTTTAATCTTTACCTGCCTTCTGTACCAAAGTGAGTATTTTAAAGAAATGTATTCAAAAGCCTTTCTTGCTACATGTGTCATATTGATTATACCTGGATCTTACTGGTTTGGACAGTTAGGTGGAAGTAGTTCATGCTTCCTACTAGGCCACAAATTTTGTATTTTTTCTTCTTAAAAGTGGTGAAGCACACTGTACTCTCATTTCAGGACTTAATTGCTTTTGTGGGTCATTAAGACTGCTTTAGTTAGAGCTGGATCATTGCAATATGGAACAGTGTTGGCCTATTAGCCAAGGCACAGACATTTGGAAAGGTGGAAAGTCTTTACCTCTCCACTTTGTATGGACAGTGCTGGGCTAGATTTACAGTAATTCGGAATTGAAAACTGTTCCCTGGGTCTGCCCTGTTTAACCTGGATATGAACTGAGACCAGAGAAGAGGATTCCTCACTTCAGTGAATAGTGGGGTGGTACAAGAGGAAATGTTGTGATACCTGCTATGCTACACAGTCAATCTGTGGCTGTAGCTATCACATGCCAGCTAAGGAATACATCACTCCATTACTCTGCATTATTTTCCAGTCCCCATCTGTCTCCTTCACTGGCTTCTTTGCTTTCCATTGGAACTGTTAATGAAACCAAGCCTGTAACATAAGGTTTCTGTTAGAGATAATATTTTTGCCTCATTGTACAGTTCCTTGAAGATATGGAGTCTTTTTAGAAATATTAGTTTGGTCTCCTTTTTAGGTCTTTTATGTTCATTGAGCATTCAGTGGACAGAGCTCTGTGGAAGGCAGTAGTCATGGAGAGTCCTAGCTTTCCAGGCTGTTGCTGGTTGTGGCTACAATCTAAAAAAACTTGATAGGTACAACAGGCTTGATACCTGATAGCCGCAAAAGTTGAATGAACTGTATCTTACACTGAAGGTAATCCATTTAATTTTAGTGAAGTTTCTGTCACAGTAAGAGACTGATCAACATGGTAATGTCTGCTCTTCTGATTTCTAAGCTTCCATTCTCACTTAGTGGTAGCAATACTTGCCAGCATGGGGATGAGCAAACAAATTGCTCAACAAAATGGTTGTATTCGTGATTGCAAAAAGTAACTTGTAATAGATCTCTGAGGAGGTAATTCAATCCCAAGAGCAGAAACAGAGCCTTTTAGAGTCCTCAAGTCAAATTCCATCAAACCTTTTATACTGGAACTCTTCCATGACATTATGTGGAAGCAACATCACAGGGGTGTATATGTGAAAGCAGAATGTTACCCATGTTTTATAATCTCTTGAAGATTAGTTGTTATGGGCAGTCAAATGGGGACTGAGCATTACATACTCCACAAGTCCATTTTTAAAGATCTCACTTTGATTTTTAGTCTTTTTTTAGCATTATCAAAAGTTAGGCCTTGAATACTTGTAAAAATGTGGATGCCCCCAGTGAGGTCTCCTCAAGAATTCAGGTTGCTCTCTCATGAGATGAAGACATGCTTAGTTTAATAATTGCGGTTAGGAAAATATTATTTTTTTTTAGTAAGAAAAAAGAAAATCAATGAATACAAACATCCATATCCTTCTACTAATCCTACACTTAATCTGACTAAGCACTGCTGATTTTGCATGTGAGAGTAGATGTGCCCTTGACAGGGAGTCTGAGAAAGTGACAATTTAACTGGCATTTCCCCTGTTGCTACAGGCATCAAAGACACACCAAAGCTCCTAACCTGGAATACGAAGCATGCTAAGAAAGTGTGAAAAGAAGCAACAGGTACTTCAGGAAAACAGCTACTTTACAGTATTGCTGCAAGAGCTGAATTTGTTCACTTGGTTTTGGCATACCTCCCTGTACCTGACTCAGTGATATTTTCCTAGCTGCCCTTACAGTATTTTATCATACTTGCTTCTAAGAACCGGTTTTGATAATAACGGCCCAGTAATGGACGTCATGCATGCGTGGTATTTGTCATATGATCTCTAGTTCTGTCATACTGTATGGCTCAGTCATTCTGCTTTGACAATATAAATGGGCTTTCAAAAAGAGTGCCGGTGCTCTTCTTCGTTCAGCCCACTGATGAAAAGCTGGACCAAGTCCCTGAAACTTTACCAGTAATGGGCCACATGTCCTACCAATATAAATGGCACAGTTGCGTGGGCTTACATGGAACCGATAATGTTGCCTTTAATTGAGCACTCTGAAAGTGTCTCTCTGTTGTAGAAGAAATATTTGCTCTTGGCTGGAAAGGCAAAACTGTAGAAAGAGGAAGTGAGTCTGTTCTCCTTATTTAAATGTTTCTCCTTTCTTGAAATCATTAGCTGGTTAGATTTTCACTTCATTATTCATCAGGCCTTGGTGAGCTGCCTACATGCAGAGCAGCAAGCCAGTTGGGGTTTTCAGAATTGTCACTTTACCTTGGCAATTCAAACCCATGGAAACGTTTTCACTGACCTAACTAAGGGCAGGCTTGAACCTTTCAGTGCTTTGAAGTGTGCTTTGTTCTAGCAGTCAAATGCAGGGCAGCCTTTTCTGCACATGAGCTGGGCTTCATGAGGCTGCTGCTCTTCTCCCGGGACTCCCCCTGCCGTCACTGAATTTGGAGTTGCCCACGGACAGAATTCAGGCTTTCCCTGCAAAGTAAATGGTAGAGGAGAAAAAAAATCTGATGGGAAGTACAAAATGTTCTTTCTTGTGTGAATGACTGAAATTTTTATTATGCTTTTTCAAAGAGAAACCTACCCTACATTACAATGAATCAATGAAGATTTGGTAATACGAACAAACGAGCTTTGAATTCTGCTATTGAGGCTATCAAACTACAGTATCAGGAACTGTATTGTTTGTACCTCTTTAAAAGCATAATTTGTTCCTAAGCCACAAATACTCTAAAACTTCAGCCATTTTGTGGAAATCAATGACAATCATGCAGACAGATCTCAAAGTATCATTTCAGCCATAAATTATGCACCTGATGAATCCTATCCCAGTCAGTAGGCAACAGAAGACTACAGAAGTACAGTAACCTGGTTGCTTTTATTTCCATTCCATATGCTGCTTCCAGTAATGGTGAACTGGAGTGAAACATCAGCTATAAACCTCTTGGTTCTGGAAAACCTGCAACATTCTTAGCGATGTCACTGAAAAAGTGCTTTCAGACAAATTGTATACAGCATATAATTCAGCATATAATTTATCTTTCAAGGGTTCTGTCAGTTTTTCCATTGAGACAGGTCCTCAGATTTTCCAAAGCTATTCCTCTCTCCTATAAGCTGTGTTCTTTTCCCAACAGTGTCCCGTAATGCTTCTTGCAGCCATAAGGAGATGATTAATCAGTTTAACCTGACAGCTCTTAAGACAAGTCAGCAAACTGGTAATCTCACAAAAATTCCAGCAGACTCCCAACAATGTCCTTCTATAATCTTAGTAATATCGAGTCTAATCCTCCAGTTCTTGCAGGTTCATTGGCAGTTCTGCTTGAACATGAGGATTCCATGGTATGTCCCCCTGCAAAGTAATTAGAAACAAAATTGATTCTGTACCTGGACAAGACGAAAACTTGCGCAATAATTCATTTTTAGATTAAAAAGGAAAAAAAATATTATTTTACTGATCAAGAGCAGCAGAGAATACTGGATTAAATCCCATGATTTTTTTTCTTGCTGAATTCCTTCATAAAAATTCTCTTACCAGCATTTTCCTTTCTGTTTGAACTGGTTTTAGTGGATTTATTACTGCCTTACTCTGCAGGTCACCTAAACCTTTCTGAATGGTCTGATGAATGTACATCCCTCTGTGTGACCAGTTGTCCTATTTATGCTTGTCCATCACATGGTAAGGGACTTCCAGATGGCATATGATGATAGTTGTTTACTCACATGATAGGCCTGTCCCCAGTCATAAGATGTCCAGTCCTTTTCTGTGCTTGTCCTGTCATTTGTTGTGTCCTTCTCACATCAGTGGAGGCCTGCATTTTGGTCATATTATGCTGCAAATCAAAACACTCAGTAAAGAGATGACGTCCACCCTCTGCAGAAACTGCTAAGACCTGCCTGGGCAGGGAGACAGTTGGCTCAACACCTATCAGTGTAGAGTGACACTACATGAGCTACGTGAGCACAGCCACCTCCTTTCCTCTATATGGAGACATACACAAGTCTTAAGCTTAGGTAGATGGAAAAATCTCAGCTGTCCCCTGCATTCATCTGTCATCGCAGCAGTTGAACAGGGAGTAGATGGAGCCATGGGTACCAAGAGCCTGGAGCACAAAAGCCAATCAGGCAGCTTAGCTGTTAGGAAAGGTGGTGAAAGGGGCCTACAGGAGAGCTGTGGAAGGACATTTTACAAGGGCATGTAGTGACAGGACAAGGGGGAATGGCTTCAAACTGGAAGAAGGTAGATTTACATTAGATATTAGGAAGAAATTTTTCACTTTGAGGGTGGTAAGACACTGGAACAGGTTGCCCAGAGAAGTTGTAGAACCTCCATTCCTGGAGGTATTTAAGGCCAGGCTGGATGGGGCTTTGAGCAACCTGGTCTAGTGGGAGGTGGCCTTGCCTATGGCAGGGGGGTTGGAACTTGATGATGTTCAGGGTCGCTTCCAGCCTAAACCATTCTATGATTCTATGTTGTCAAGGAGGAAATGGGTAGAGGTCTATCTGAAGCACAGTGTGCTTATCGATACAGCAGATTGGAGCTGAAAACTCTGGATGGATTTACCCCAGAGCAGAAGGCCTGGCCAGGAAGAGTAAAGAGCTTTGTCTGGGGACACACTCTGGGCCTGCTGTGCTCATTCCTACCTATCAAGAAGATGAGCAAGAGACATTGGATGCAAACAACCACACAGAGATGTAGATGAAAGCATTGAAAATAAAGAGAAGAAAGATAAAAATGACCTTACAGCAGAGGTTTTCTCCAAAATCTGTAACTGCTTTTTACACTGGAACAAAAAAGCTTTTCAAGCATCTTCTTGGCAAGTCCTGTAGATAGTGTACACCACACTTTTCTCTCCAAGGAGGTCACAAAGGACGTGAAAAGACAGAGGGAGTCATACCCATAACGAAGTTTCACAGTAGACCACTGATACAAGAAGCAGTATTGTCAAAAATACATCTTAAACATGTATAGATGAGCTAGAAACCAAGGCTAGTTTCTTACTTAATGCTTTTTGGATCCTACCCACATAGTTCTCATTTTTGCATAAAACCTGTGGAACTGTTGCCATGACCAGTTGCTTCTTCATTTGAGTCATCCCCTTTCAATACACAAAACAGATGGTGGCTGTTCTTAATGAAAAGGGCTATTGTTGTATCCTTTTTTGTTAGTAAATGTGGTTTTAATGACTTGGGAAAAAATATTGACAATTTTTTTTTTTTTAAAAAGTTTGTATCTCTCAATTTTCTGCTTTTTAGCAGAAAACTACTCACAGTTTCCCTTTACCAAAACCTAGGGATTCTCCTGCATAATAAAATTATATTGAAGTTTTGAAAACCTATTTTGGTGTTTTCCAATGATTTTCAATGATAAAATGTACAGAGAAAAAATATTTCTTTGCTTGTTTGTTTTAAGGCTATCATTCTAAAGCTTTCTGAAGTGAAAACAGGTTTAAACCCTTTTGTAGAAAATACTTTTCATTTTCAACCAGCCCTAAATGCACAGAACAGCGTATGCAGATATGTAAGTTATTAAACTAGGGTGACCTAAACTCACATTGTGTGGTTGCAACTTGACACACAAATTTTAATTTTTTAGTATTTTACTTGGATGCCTGTAGAGTCTTAAAAACATCCTTTTATTGCTGCTGAATACTGCTAGGAATACATTATAACTCTTGGGGTGTGTCCATCACTGGAAGATCTTAAAAAAAGGATTTAATGAACTTCTGACATGAATAGTTTTGGTTTTCCTGACCCAGTTTTAGGATAGTGGGGTAGGACAGATAATGGCTTAGTATCCCTGACAGCTCTGTTTTTAAAAAGGATGATCTTACTGATCATTTGTAAAAGTCAGTAGGCTCCAATAATTCAGGAGTTACAAAACTCCTAAAGCTCAGTGGAGGCTGCAAAACACACGCAGTATTCTGGTTAAGCGCTTAGAAAGCTAACCCACCCCATCATCGGAGCTTCTCTGATATGTATAGTTATGAGTATCCCAGCTGGTTACTTTGAAGGGGTTATTGTTTCCTGGATTACCTAAAAGTATAAAGGCTTCTCTGCAAGAAATGATTCTGAACAAAGAAGAGATATGAAGTCAATGTGCAATAGCTTAATACAGAAATGAGTTAGCAGACGAGTCCTCAGCGAGGCCACGACATCTTTTGCCTTCTGCTGACATGGCTGCAGTGCATGAGGTGGTACTGCCTTGCTTCTCTTTGCAAAGGTGAGTGCCCTGAGTGTGCATAAACTTCCTGAACAGAAAAAATTGAACTGACCGATGTTTGAATATGAGCCTTGCTGTTTCCATTTCTGTGGGCAGAAGCTCTGCTCTTTTGGGTACCTATCTGACCAAGAGAAAGATTTGTTCTTGTGGTGAAGCAGCAGTACCTTGTCTTGTCTCCTGTTTTCTTTATAATACTTTTGTGCGTACCCAGGGCAGGTTTAGTTTATATTTCAATTGTACAGCACTTTATTGGATAGGTAAAAGAATAGTAATTTTTGAGGTTTTAGACATCACAGAGAAGTGATTTAGAAAAATATGCTCATTGGAAAATATTCACTGCTTTGACGTAGTCCTGAAATTACGCCCCCAAATTCATTATAATCAAACCTTAGCCAAAGACAGACTGCACTACATTCTCTGACTAACAAGCTGCTCTTTCTGAACTTAAATTTTGAAATGGAGGCAATAGCTGAGCTTTCCCATTACACACTGAAGCCTGATGTTTGTCACCTTTCAAACAGAGATTTTCAGGCATTTTATCATTATCTGTTGTTGATATGCTGCCCTGTTCCTTCTTTCTTTCTTTTTTTTTTCTGTTTTTACTTTGATTATTAAAAGTTTACAATAAAACCTTAGTGTTCTGGACAGAATAATTTAAGTATATATGTAAAAATCTTTCCATTTCTACTAATGCTTAGACTTGGTGTGGAAACCCTCTTACAGTCCCAAAGCAAAGAAATTAGTCAGTAAACACAGACATCTTCATTGGTTACTGGGAGAAAATTATTCTAAAGTCCGCTTAAAAGAGGAAGGCTTTGGAGTCCAGATGTGCGTGTATATAACAGAGAAATTCTACTTCAGAAATGCGTCTTTTTGGACAGCCATGTCCTACAGAATGAAATATTTTGGTATAGCTAACACTATTACGTATATCAGGGTTTCTTCATGAAATGCAATCACCTTTTGTACACAGGGTTCAACTAAATATTAAGCAGTTTATTCTGACCTTAAAACTTTGTGGAACTTTTTTTAACTAGTGCAGAAAACTACTAGTTAGACTGGAAACCAGTGCAAGTGTATTTTGAATTGGGAATGAATGAGCTTAATGTTTTAAAAGTGTACTTAAGTAAAATTCTAAGGCAGGCAGTTTGTTCTTATGTGCATGGGGGTATTTCTTTCTCAGCAAATCTTTTGAAAAGGTATAAACACTTCAAGAAGTACAGCTCAACATTTCTGAAATCATAGTAATTTTTGCTTATTCATGGCCTGGGCTATAATTTAGAAACATTTGAAGACCAACCATGATTAGTAGTCACCATGTCTAATGTGTTCAGCTCTACAGTTATGAGCCAAGAATGAGTGGTATGTGCATACCAGAGCAAATGGAAAAAAGGGTCTGTGATTATTCATTGAAATTCAAAAGTCAGTTTTAATTCAATGATGTTCATGGAATGTTCCCATTCACTTCCTACAATCAGATTTTGGGCATTTGTGCAAGAAATCATCCAGTGCACAGTTTTGCCCTGGGTTTTCATTGCAAGTTAATTTTAAATTGAATATCTGAAAGCATAGTATTAATAATATTTTTAAGCTGGATTTTGTTGGTTACATGATCTCATGATAGCCTGCCAGTTCCCTCTTTCGTGCTTTTCACGCGTGACCAAGTGTCTGCAGATCAAACTATAAAGACAGATCCACTTACTACATTTTCTTCCTGATTTCATGCAATACCCAGTTTGGGTAATACAATCTTAGGGGTGGGGGACCATAAATATATGAAGGAAACTAGGTGGTTTTAAATATGAAGAAGTCAGGAATCAAAAGAGTATATTTGATCCTACTTTTTTTCACACTGGTTTGATTCAGGAATGATGGTCTCGATGGTCTTGATGTCAATGGTGCTGCATAGGAATGGGCAAGCAGGTTATGATTCAGACTGACTGCATACATACATGCATACAGGATGCTCCTGTGGTATGACATGCAGATTCTTCTAAGTCTGAAAAGCTATTTTTTTCAAACTGTTGCCTCAGCAAAGCCAAAATTTTGCCTTTACCATTGGAATAGGCTGCCCAGGGAGGTGGTGGATTCGCCATTCCTGAAGGTGTTTAAAAAAAGGGTAGACGTGGTACTTGGGGATATGGTTTAGAAGTGGTTTTGTCAGGTTAGGTTAATGGTTGGACTTGATGATCTTAAAGGTCCCTTCCAACCTTAACGATTCTATGATTCTATGATTGACAAACAGATAAGTCTGGAGCTGCAGTGGTGGAAGGAATTGCTGAACCTCAGCTGTGGTTTCTAGAATTCATAAGTCTTAGTAGTATTTCCTGAGTTACAAATACCCATATAGACCCCATATATCTGTCAAGGACCAAAAAAGAAGGATGAAAGGAGTTTGGTGGGTGATGATATATGTGACAAATGTTCTCTTTGGGAGAGAAAAAAATGCTCTATTGAAGAAAAAAAGATAGCATTTCATAAGAAACTGTGAAGAAATTAATTTTTCAAGGTGTTCATTTAAACTTTGAAAGTTTTTGACATGTGAAGGGCTTAGCAGCTCCATGAAATAGTGTAATCTTTTGGTTATGCTGTTACCATCCATGTCAGTCTATATATATATCTGCCTAGGGTTAAGATCAAGGGCATTTTTCAAAAACTTCTTTTAATTCCTGGATTGCAATTCAAGTGAAAATCAAAGATACATTAGAACATTTTGTGACTTGAAAAGTTTTTGCTTCTTGATGTTAAAAATGCTGTTGGAGGTCTCTGTTCCTTATCTTATGGTCAGTGCTACCCAGTGTGAACTGGATTACTCAATTCTCACTAAAGATTCTTTGGTAAAGTCAACCCTTTTTTAACCTTTTTTTTTTTATTACTTAAGAAATTTCAGATGCCTTGTTTAATACATTTCTCCTAAGCTCTGCTAATGAATTGTGGAGGACAGGGAAATTTATTTATTTATTTTTAAAGTATAAATGTGGGGTAATGAGGTTTGATGAATGAAGTTGCGATTGCTGAGAAGAATACCACTGTCAGAACAAATTAAGAGTCGTGGAGCATCACAAGAATTTTATCTACTATAGTCTTTCAGGGTGTTCCTCAAGGAATGATCATTTATAATCCTGTGGCATATGCTAAGAGTGAGGACTGAGGTTTCTGTGATTGTGTGGCTATGAGGACAAGGTCTTTGTGCATGTGTAGGAAATATGCATGTGAATGTGCGTGCACACTCCCGTTATGCTCCCTGTATAATGGTCAACATCTGTCTGTTGAAATGTCACCAGCTGACTGCACTTTTTAGAAGTATAGTAAAGCAAATTATACAGCGCCATTCTCTGTTAGAGTAGTTACTTGCACATCTTCAGGTTCGATGTGAAATGCAACCTGGAGTCAGTGCATAAAGAAATCCTTCCATTGGAAAAATCTAGGGGAGATCCCAAATGATGATTGCAAAAGCTTCCAGTGAAAATACTGGGCAATTCTTCTCAGCTGTCATCTCAGTTTCTTCTGATTTAAGAAAGTAACTTCACTATGGTTTTCATATACTGCACATATGGAAGACATTCCAGACCCTGCGGAGGCTTTGTTGCAATGTGGAGAAACAGTGGCAAATACAATAGAAGTGTGAGTGAAGGATCCAAACCATAGTTTCATGTTAATCCATGACAGTAGGCTCATGATGTCATCCCAACTGGGCAAGGTTACAAGAGACTAGGCTAGAAAGCCAAGAGCTGTGTCATGCTTTTAGGATGCAGATGTGCTTAATGCAACCAGCCTGCAACACTCAGAAGCCTCTGATAGCCAAATTGTGCCTTGCATATCCCCTAGCCAGAGCCCCAGTGCTTGCATTTGCCTGTTCAAGAATAATTTGGCATTTGTGCAATATGTGGTAACCAACCACTTTATTTGGCCAGTCTTTTGGCCAAATTTTGATCTTAATTCAGTCTCTGCAACCTGTGACCTTACTGCTGCTGCATGTGTGTAAGGGAATAGAGGTATTATTTTTGTGTGTGTTGCATTTTAAACAATGAATGTGTTGAACACCTAGGAAAAGTTGTAGCCAGCTGGATCTATCTGTCTCAGAAAGCAGATGCCAGTCATGTTATAAACTGATGATTTCATTTTATTAGGCTTCCTGATACAAGAGTAAGAAATTAAGATGAAATAATATTTCTACCAACCAGAATGACACTTCTATCCTCTTTTTAATTTTTTGCCTTCATTGATAACTGAAGCAGAAATGAAGCTGTTCTGTTGTACTTTATGGAAATGAAGGGTCTCTACCATGTAGGAGAATACTTTAGGAGAAGTGGCCAGCAAGGTGCTTCCCAATTTCTCTGTATTGCTCTGTGCTATACTGCTATATATTGCTATAGACCATTGATCATGGCAACTTAAAATGTGATAGTAAGAGTAATCATAATCTTCACATGCTCGTGCTCCAATAGGTTTTAGTGACCTTTGTAGCATGGGAATCTTTTACATCTAGAAAACGTGGTTCAGCATTTCCAGTTCTGTCAGGCAGACGTTCACCTGCAAATCTCCTGTTCATGCTGGGTTTCACTGATACTCTACGCTGAAAGCACAACTCTTTTATGCTTACTTACTCTTAATAGTCATCTCTATAGATCATAATTTTTTCCTAATTTTTGATACCTTAAGTGCAGTTAAGTGTATATTTTGCAAGGAGATTATGTTTTCAGAAATGACATGGCTTTGGAAGATTTTAATGGTGACAGAGGCCTTTGTGACACATTTTCTCTGCCTCTGCTACTTCCCATTTCCAGCAGTGCCTTAGAAAAAATAACCTGAGCCAGGAGAGTGGGAGGCAGCTGCCCCTACCTACCCACATCTCTATTTAATCCATAGTAACTTGGGGTAGGTAGAATTTGAGGCTGACAGGTATCACAATGGGAATGGACATTAGGTATGGATGTTTTGAGGTCAGTGTTCCGTTGTGTCAAAGATCTGGGAAAGTGATGGCATCCAAGTGAAGAAGGGAATTTTACAGGGAGATGTTCCTTATTTTAGAGATGTATCATCTTATTTTCCCAGCCTCTGGTTCCTTTTATTGCTTAATTAGGTCCAAATGCTCCTTATTTTTCACTCCTTCTGCTCCTCAGGCCTTGAAATATAATGCCATCAACTGGCAATGTGTCTTTCTGTGACCTTTGCACTTCCTGACTGCTGCTGGCTGCTGTTGACTATCTTCAAGTCACAAACAATTGCAACTGTCACATATACTTACATTTGACTTTGTCACTCCCTTCACATGTCTGGTGATCTGCTTGCCACATTTCCTGCTGGCCTAACCAGGTGGAAACTTGCTCACACCAAGGAGAGTAGAGAGAGAGAGGAAAGCAGATGTTGGCCTTGAGATAGCAACGAGCCTTCCTATTTTGACTCTGGTTGCCCTGGTTGCAATCAGCTTATGTGGAGGTAAGGAAATACATTGCACTTGCCTGTGCAATTTGCCATGGCCATGGGACAGAAACAAGACAAACCTTTGCCTTTTCATTGGAAGGTGGACCTTTGGCTCCCTGTTTATCTTTTGATGCTGAGACTTGGACTGGACAGAGCAACACACAAAAAAAAAGTAGCATCTAAAGGCTTGGTTTTTAGTAGCTGGGACAAGGCATTTTAAAACAACCCATGTAACATGGTTGGCTTATTAACATAGCAGCCACAGGAGAAAGAGAGAGACAGAATTCATGGAGCTGTGAGTTTCCTTTGCAAAGATTTGTTCGGAAGTTGGAAGCAGGGCAATTTCTTGAGTATTTTGTGCTGATGTCAGTGTAAATTCTGAACAGCTTCTGTGCCAATGATTTGGAAAATGTTGTGTCAAAAGAAAACGTCTGACCAGCTTTAGAGCTTAGTCAGTATAACATGAGCGCATGTGAAACCACTAGCAATACACCACAGTGTTACGCACCTCACCATGCTATTTTAGTGCGTTGAATTTAAGATCTCTTAGCAACCAAAGGAAGATGGTTGGTGTGTTTTCCCATATATTTTAAGTCATAAACCTGACAGGAAAAGAATTCCCCTTTTGCAATTAGTTGTTCCCTTGGGAGAGACCACCTGTAATGTTCCTGTGAACTGTTCTGATTCCTGTACAAAGAAATGGGTTAGAAACCTGATAAGCAGTGCTGTACAGAACATTAAACTGAGATGGTCCTGATTGCCATTCCACAGTAATGAGACCTTGCAAATAGGTGTTTCTGAGTGGCTCCAAGGACATGTGTACATACTCTAGTTCTCATTCACATAGGTGTTATCTACCAAGCCTGCACAATTAAGTCAGAATAACAATCTGGATTGGTTCTTTTCATGTGGTAAGGAAGTCTGTAACTCTGCGTAATTACGTGATAATTACAGCACAGCTATTTTCTACTCTCAAACCACTTCCCCACGGCATTATACTGATATGACCACGTATGTTCTTGCAAACAGCAAAACAAAAATGAAAGTTCTGTCTTTGTACTTACAGTTCTGATGTATATCTTGAGCTCTTACTCATTTATATTTGTGCATGTTAATTCTCTCTCACTCTTTAAGTTGGACTCAACAGAAAAAGATTTTCCCTTTTCCATAGCATACAATCCGGACTTCTTCCTAGGACCACAGAGAGTGTCTTGCTTGACAAATTTCCTACTTGTACACATATTTAAAATAGTGGCAATGTCCCTTTTCTCTCCTCATGTGTCCCTATGCCAGCCTGTCGGTTCTTGAAGCTTTGGGTATTTTGACTGCCATGGGTTGCTCTGTGATTCACAGAGCAGCGTGGAGCTGCTGGTCTTCTGGGCTCTTCTGGTTTAACACTGACATCAGGGCTGGACTCTGTGAGCTTCATGATGCCTTGCCAATTTCGCACTCTGCTGGTTCAAAAAAAAATTAGAGCCCAGTTGTTCCCATGGATACCTGCATGCATTTCTCTCTGGGTTCGGTGGCTTGTTGGTGTCACCTGCCCAAATTATGTTGCACTGCGCAGCTGCTCTTGAGTTGCCCACAATTCAAACAAGACCTGCATACAAGATCCTTCAGCAAAAGTATGCCACTTGGTTGAACCACAATTTCATGGTATTTTGGGGGATTTACATGAAATGATGAGGTCAGAGAGTAACGTGTTGTAAACCCAGCTAAAAGTATCAGCTTTTACTAGTGAGCAGTGTTACTTCCTGGCTGGTGTGTGAAGAGGATCTTCGCAGAAAACCTTTTCTCAGCTTGGCTTTTTTTCTGGAAATAAGTCTTTCCAGTTACAACAGCTATATTTGGCAGGCTCCATCCAGGCTCATTTTTGTTTTTGCTTTATGATATGAGGCTAGTCAACACCTGCAAGTCTCAAATATATACAGATGTCACAGATTCACTTCAGTTGTTCTGTTGTTTGGGTTATCTAACCCAAATAAATGTTGTCATTTTAAGTTATGAACAATTACTGCTCCATAAGGAAACACATACTGTGTTTTAAATGTCCACTATAATGGTGAAGCATTCATTCTTTTTGTCATAAGCCCACATATTCTACTTCTTTGGTGAGTATCAACACTCTCATTCTAATAACAGCATCTCAGTTAAAAGCCAACCAGAATTATATTTGAAGTTGACAAGGAAGGCATGTGTTTTCTGGAGCCTCACTTTTGGAAATAACAGAGCTGTTCTGGATTCAATAAAAAATAAAAATTAGATAAATTAACTTGAGGCAGATAATCATCAGAGAAAATTATGGAATAGTGGTTTTGGTCTGGCAAAGTTATGAACAACAAGATTTGATAATATGAGTTTAAGAGTATGGGGTTCTACTAATCGTGTCTATTGCCTGTTCACACACAGGCTACTGAATGGATATATGGAATGTTATGTAACAATATTATACAAAAATACATTACTTACACACATGTTAAAAAACATAATACTTTCAAGTATCTGCTTCATCAGCACTTTTCAGTTGTAAAGAGCCGTTTGTAGTAGTCTAGTCTTCTCAGGGACCATCTTTCTGGAAATAATCTGGTAATCTGGTACAAATAACATTATGTTCTTATGCCAAAACATCCCCTGTGCACAAGGATATTTGCATTTTGCAAAGCAGTAATGGGAACTCAAGTCTGATTTTCCTTCTTCAAAACTCTTATTGCTCTCTCCTGCTGCTGTGACTGCTTTGGACTGACTCCAAACCACTGACTCTTCTTTGAAATGTACTGTTAATATGCTATTATGTTAAACAGGCTGATAGCGTAAAATGGAAATGAACATGTGCAAAAGTCATTTAGGTCAAATGAAGTAACATGCTTTCAAAATATTAGCCAAAATTTTAGCATAAAACTTTGATGAGGCTCAGAAATCCTCTACTGAGCAGGAGCATGGAATTAGCCCTTGTACAGACCATGTTTAGAACCTTATGATACTGTTTAATTCTATGGTTCCCCAAGGGCTACTTATAACAGAATTAAGGGGCGTCTTGTGCATGTTCTGGACACTGATTAAGGGACCACAGACTGAAGCTGAAGACAGCTCTACAACCACTAAGTATGCAAGTAGAGACACCCCTTAATTCAATTATATGTACCCTCCAGGATGTCCATAATTATAATAATAATAAGACATTTTGCAGTTTATCCAAGGCCAGAGTTAGAGCTAGGGTTTGTTTTCATGTGTGCCTGTGAAGAAGGTATTTTCTCAGCTTCAGAAGATTCAGCAACTCACCTGGGTCTGCTTTTCCTTGGGATATTCACAGGCTTGTAGTTGCCCTGCAGAAATGCCTTGAAATGCCTGTGGTTGCCGGAGTGCTGTAGAGAGAGCATTCATGAGCCCAGGTCTTCATTCTGTCTGGTTCAAGAGAACATGTTTCTGGGATTGCAGCCGTGCTGTAGGTTGTCATCCAGTCTCTGCCAACCTGGAGATCTTGGCATGCATTAGCTAAAATGGCATTGTAGTAAGCTGAACATCCCCAAATGGTTTGTCAGACAATAAACACCACAGTGTGTAGGGGATACAGGGGAAGGAGGCTTCTGTCCATATTTGTCTACAACAGATTATGTGCTTTGTGAGTATAAATCAGTATGACTCCGTTGACTTTGGCAGAAATCTGCCAGCGTACACCATCTGAAGATTTGGCTCAGTCGGTAAATCAGGTTTTTGAAGCAAATATGTATATTTTAGTGCAGTCCCTCGGCATAGTGATCCATTTTTTTCCCAAGACGAAATAGCAGATGTTCCTTTAGATGATTATGACCACCCCTAAGACCAGAGACACTGTAATGCATTTTCGATGGTTACATCTGGTAGACTATTGTATAAACCAATGTTTACGCTCTCTTTTCATTGTCAGTGGAGGGCATATATTGGTATAACATTGTGTTCAATTGAAGCTAAGTGCAAGTAATCCCCTTTGCACACTGTAATGTTTATGCAGATTTCACTGGTTTCAAGCCAGTGAGTTTACCCCTTTTTTTGTTCAACGTTACTATGGCTGCCTTGTTTCCAAATGAACTAAGAATAGAAGCTTCCATGGTGAGCTAAAAATTATTTTCCCTTTCTATTCCTCAGGCTGGTCTAACAGAAGTGGAAATTCCTATCTCGCTGTTACTTGCAGTGGCTTTTTGCCAGCTGAGGGGCTGGTTTCAGCTAACAGGGGACTGGCTGGGTCTGCTCCTGCTGGGTTTGGCTCAGCCAGTAGAACCTGTACCAGCAGAACATGTGCTCTCTTTGTGCTGTCTCCATTTCCCATGGACTCATCTTGCTCAGACAGCAGGCTCTGTACAGGGCAGAAAAAGCTGGTCAAATACATAGATGTAGCAACTATATGCAGTCTACAAAAGGGTGGCACTGGGTGACATCACAAAGTACATCTCAAGCACATCTTGATGGGACACAATCACCTAATTGCACTGTTTGGCCACTGGGTCCAGGTGCAGAACACTGGTGCTTTGGAGTGCTCCTACTCCTAATTCCCCATGTGCATTAAGGGTGAAAGTGCAAAGAGCTAAGTGGGAGACAAGTTGTGAGGGCATGGGAGGGTCCTGGACATGTGTCTCTGTCATCCTTGGTTTCAGTGTGATTACACAAACAGTGAGGTACTACTCAGCCTAAATAAAACTGGCAGGCCATGTGTGTGTGTTAAGAGCTACACAAAAGTCTGAAGGACTGGTACTGTAGAGGCTAGTGCCTAAAAATCTCTGTAGCCTACAAAGCTCTGCAGCAAACAATGGAAATAATAATAATAAAAAAGCAAGCATGCTGCTTACCAGCCTTGCAAGCTTAAAGGAAGTTTCTAAACAACTTTATTTTCTCTAATTCTCCTTAGACTTGTGCAACATGTCATCTACAAGGAGAATGGTTTTCCCTAGAGGTAATGTTTGGAAGAATGATAGACTCTCAATGCTGTAGGAGTCAATGCCAGCCCCCAAGGGTGGGATGAGTGAAGTTCTTGAGGGGAGACAATCAATGGAGAATGACCAAAAAACAGCCGGTTTTATAAAATTCAGAAAATTTCAAGGGTTTGTGTAAACCAAGAGCAACTTTTAGCTATTACCAACTGAGAAGTTGTCCCTTTGGCTTTTGAAGACATTTTGGGCAAGCTTCTGTTTACAGATGATGGTTGACTAGCTAGGGTTTTTATCCAGGTAACTGGAGCTTACTGAATGCATGGACTTTCAGTGTTGTGTCCAAGGTGAACATGTTGAATGGGAGTATTAGATGTTGAGATGCAAATGCTTTCCTCCCACATGAATAGATTTTCTTTGTGAAGAAACATCTAGACTTTTCATCAGACATATTTTCCTAGAGACACATGTGAAGCTCTTGTATTTTTTTCCACCCTCTGGATCAAACTTTTAAAAGTGGCTGCTGTTGAGGTGACGTCTGTAATAGGCATAAATAGAGGCAGGGTGGTTTCTGTGGTGCATGAGCTGTCCCTTCTCATCTGTGGTTCCCCTTTTCGTATGCAGAAAAATCCAACTATGCAATGCTACTAATGCATACAGAGTAAGCTTTGTGTTCGACCTGGGAAGGTGTAGTGTGAGAATTGTCACTACATGCTTTTCTTGTTCTTACATCCTGCCTTAGGCAACTGCTACTGGTTCTGCTCATGGACACACTGCTCATGTATTGGGATCTGCAGTATAATCTAGCACAGCTGTTCTTCCACTGCCAGAAAACATAAGAAAGTGGTTTAAAAATCTTGTCTTTTAAGTGGAACAAATCAAGATTTTTCTAAAAAAAAAAATAAATCTCTTTGAGTCGAAAGCATTAGAACTGTAGCCTGGAGAAGTGAAAAGCCCAATCTGAAGAGCAGGTCCCACCAAAATGCTTTGCAAGCCCTCAGGGAGCTCATGGCTTTCACTGGCATTCAGTCCAGAAATGCATTTCAACCACTAGGAGTTTATTGTGCCGTATGTTCCCCTTGGCACCTCTCTCTGTCTCTCTGAACAAAATTAACTTCTGAAACGGGCAGCTGATAAATTCTGGTGAACACTCCAGGCTTCCTCTCAGTAAAGCCCACCTGGAAAACATCAGGTTGACATCCTCAAGCCCACAGATTTCCTGTTTGCTACTGTTAAGCAAAGCAGATCCTTCCACTCTTTCTAAGCTCTGTCACCTACACTGATCACAGGTACCCTTCCTTACAGGGCTGATGAGCTTGATCACGCTACATATGAGGGATACAGCAGTTGCACGGTCTTCCAGTAAAAACAAATCAATGTTCATGTCAAGTGATCATCTTATGAGAGGATAACATTTCTGCAAGAGCCTATATATATTCAGGAGGACAAAAATAAAATTCAACCCAACTGTGAGGATTCTCCTGTAACAGTGATGTGTATCACTTTGGCATGAAAATACAATGGGCTTCTTTGTACAGTTCTCGATCCTTCTGGAAGGTTCTTTGTGAAGTCTGCTGGAAAAGAAGTGTCTTTCATTGATATTTCGGTGGATGGTTATGCTGCAGATAGCGAAGCAAAATATAATGTTGCAAATTCAAAGACTTTGCTATTGGAAACAGGATTGCCTCTGCTTGCAATTAAAAGAAAGAAAGTCTGTTGCTTATTCTAGTGGTTGTAAAGAACTCAAAAATTTGACTTGTTAAGGCCTTTGGGCGAATTTTGGATACCTCAAGGAAGATAATACATTTTAGTTTTCTTGTTCCCCATTGAGTAAGTATGACTCAACTCAGTTGCAAGCCGATTACTTGGCAGTTTTCATAGCACTCAGTTTAGCAGCAAGTCAGGTGGGCAGAGAAAGTCATAACCAACAAAAAGGGAATTTCTCCATCAGGATGGCAATCACTTTGGCAGGATTTGTTGCAGCCAGGACATTTTCTCTCACTGGACTGTACTAAGCTGAACTAGCTTTCCCTTGGTGTGGACTGAAGCAAGTTCAGAGGCAGTTAGCATAGCTCAGCAGATGGGCACTCACCTGCATGGCAACTTGAGGGCAGACCAGGACTTTTAGGCAAAATACAATGTCTCAGGTGAGATATCTTTCACTGAGGATGTTTTATGGGAAGAAATAACCCT
>VZSZ01001756.1:73029-129822 GCA_013398815.1 Ibidorhyncha struthersii | reverse complement strand
GAGGAAAAAAAAAAAAAAAAAAAAAAGAAAAAGAAAAAGAGGAAAAAACCTGAGATTAGGAACCTTCCCCAAATGTTGCATCTTTCCTATCGACCGCTGGCCTAGCGTGAGGTGTCAATTTTGACTCCAAAGAGAGCACACGAATTCGCAGCGGTCCCATTATGCGGTCTCTGCGCTCATTGTAAATTCTGTCAACGAAGTCAATCTTATTAACTTCCGCACTGGTTCACACATGACATTTTCTTCAATTTTCTTGCTGACATCAAAAACATCAATTAGCAGCCCGAAAATAGGAAGGAACGAATGACAGAGCCTGATAACGTCAACTATTTGAAGCCAAGGGTAAATCTATTCTCCAGTTCTGAATGCGTTCATTACAATTGCATTTTCAAAGAAGACCTCCAAATAGCAAAGAAAATTAAATTTATCATCTAGAAATGCCTAGAAATTGTTTTTTTAATCCTATGTCTATCTCGCAATCCCAGAGTGTAATACAAAGTATCGCAATTCAGTTTTATGATAACATGCCACAACTTTAATAGAAAGTTTATAAAATATGCAGCCCTTGCCACACTTCCTATCACATAACAACTACAAGGGGTGAGAAAAAATTTGTCCAACAGATTGTAGCGTCGCCTTGTCTGCTCCATTGGTTCTCATAGGCTGGCACAGCACTTACACAGACACACACACGCTCTNTTATGAGCTATGCAATATCCAGCGACTTTAAAACCCCAGCAAGCACTACATTACTGGCGCGCACCGGAGCTGCCTCGCATTTGCATTCGCCCAACTCTTTTCATGTTGCAGAGAAAACAAACCCAACTCCCTGCCCGGGAAAGCAAAGGGAAAGTCCAACCAAAGACTTGACGCTAACTGTCAAGCGCCAAGCACATGCATTCAATCAGCTGCCAGAACTTCCGCTCGCTGAACTCTCGCCCTCTTTTCATTTTATTGACATTTTCAAAAATAAATACATAAAAATAACCTCCTGGTAACACAGAAACAAGACACCCGTGTCAACACAACATGGTCCGTTTGCTACGCTCAGCAACAAGTTTCTGGAGAAAGGTAAGCGTGTTTAATACGAGGGAAAAAAAAAAAAAGTAAGGCAATAAACCTGTTTTCGTGGTCTTTAAAGAAGCCCCGGCTTGCTTTACTTAGTTATTTATTTATTTACTTCGCCGCTGCGCCCGCTTTGTGAGCCATCGTTTCATGCTTGTATTACATCTCCTAGGGAGTGAATAAAAGCAAGTTTAGTGGCGACCAAAGACACTCACTCGGACTTAATGCAAACAGAAAGAGCAGCTACACCCCGATAAACAGATCACATTCCTTCAGCCCATTGATTTTTTGATCTTTTGACATTTTTTAGTTGCTTCCATTCCCTTCCTTGTCTTTTCCTCAATGTCACAAAAGACAAAATGCCTCGGCAATTGATGGCAGGGGTATCTATTAGCTGTCAAGCCGCCTTTTTTTTTTCCCCGGCACTGGCTAAGAAAGTACAAAATAGAAGGCTGAGAACTGGCAAGGAAACAAATCGTAGGAATCATCTAATTTAATGGGCTCGTCATATTCTGGGATTTTGGCTTTTCCACATCTGATCTCTCTGGGAAGCAGCTGGAAGGTGAAAGGGGGAAGGAAAAAAGGTTACGCTGAAGGGGTTTCTGTCATTTTTGTTGCTAGGTGGAAACAAAACTAGAGAAGACGGAGGGAAGGAAAAACAGGAGGAGAACTCCTGGGAGGTTCAGTGAGGTGCCTCCGTCTCTCTCGCAGCGTTTTCCTGCCCGCGCATAGAAACGAACCCGGCGCAGAACGAGCCTCTCGGCTCGGCCGCACTTGGGGGGGATGCTGGACATGAAACGGAGGCGGCTGGCGCTTGAAAAACTTGCAAAATTATTTTCCAGCAGAAGAGAAAAAAACAATTGTGAGACACTCATGACTGATGGTAAATCTGGCTGCCTTTTTTTTTTTTCTTTTTCTTTTCTTTCCAAAATTTCCTTTTGGACATTTTCCTGTTTGCCACAGCCCTTGCCAATGCTGATCAGAACGAAGGCAAAGCGCAGCTTACGTTTTATTTCCTATAATTTACTGCAGATGACTGTAACCTGTGCTCAGGAGATTTTTTTGGTTTAAGCGAACAAATTATCAGTCAGAAAGCATTTACAATTGTTTAAAATACAAGCGAAGCAGATTGCCACACACAATGAATCAGTGTGTATTTAACAACAATAAGTAAAATACAAAAAATTTTCTAGACAAAGTATAAATGTTCAGAAGGTAATTACGTAAAAAATCTCAGTGAATATTTGTGTTTGGTATTGAACGCAGACTCTGCAAAAATCACCAGAGAAACTGCTTCTTTTGATTTTACAATATTTCATAAAGCAAAGATGTGAGTGACACAAGAAAGATGAATTATTTTACGAGCAAATATACCAGTGTCATTCAAGGAAGAGACACTGCTACAGACTGCTGTAAGCACAGAAGGGAGTGTAAAACAGAATGAATTTGTCTTGCAACAGCTTTTTTTTTATTCTGCTTTGCATTTGAAATTTCTAGGAATATGACTTTTCAGTTAGGGCCCCGATCCTGGTAATCAATTGCAAATGGGAGTTTTGCCTGAGAAAGGACTTCAGAGTCTCTGACCACATTCAAACAAGTCTGCTGGACCTCAGGCAGGGACCACGGTTTTGCCTTTTTTCTAAAATCTACGTTTCTGACAAGAATTGTCTTGTTTTTGCCAATAATACGCTGTTACTTATTTTGATGTTGAAGTTGCATCCAGTTAGAAGAATAAAGCTAAAGGAAATTCAACTAAAATGAAAGAAAAGGCTAACATCTGTTAAGTGTAAAAGATTTTCTCCAAAATATTGAGGAACGCTAAATTATTTCTCCTGAAACCTGAAATACTCTACTGCATGCCAGGAATAAGATTCTTTCCCCCCTTTAAATAAGTTCAAGTTTAACTCAAAGAAGCAAACAGGCGCAGACTTTGAAATCTGTTTATCAGATTAAAATAGAAGAAGGAGAAGAAATCCAGAGAGCGGCTAGCTCAGGTTCTGTGAAAGCATACCTTAACTTTGCTGGTTTTAAGGAAAGTTTATTGGTGTTCAGGTAAACCCCTGGGCTTGAAAAGAAGAAAGAGGTTTTACAAAATGCCCCTTCTATTTTATTTTCCCTTGTCATTTCGTTCCGGAAACCCCAGCGATCATCCCAGCTATTCATGTGTTGATATTATCAGAGGTTTATAAAAAAAACATGTCTGATGAATTAAAACATGCGACTGGCCAACAGCAGCAGCCAAACTGACCACAGGTTAGCGATGGGGATGAACTATGGTTATGTTTTTTTAAACCCCGCGCTGTCCTTGAAACGGAGGCTGCATACGGCTCCATTAGATACAGCTACGGTGCTCTTGATCTATTATTTACAAAGAAAAACCCTTCACTACTTAAGTGGCCCCTTCTACTTCAGCCTTCAATTTCAGCCGCATCAAACAACTTGGAAGGAGGGGTGGGGGGTGTGAATGGGAGGGGAGGGGGAAAACTTGAGGTTCATAATATAATTCTATGCAAGAGAAAATTACACTCCAGTAAAAAAATTCAGAATGCCTGGAATAAGGCTTTGCATCCAAATTGCAAACCTATCCGCTTCATCCAGAAAAGCTTAAATGATAACAGTCTTAGTTTTTAATAAAACCATGTGAGGTTTAAACATAAAATTTATACACAGACGCGCAAAAATTTATCTCCTCTCTAAAAAGTAAGATTAAAGACTGAATGAGAATTGCAGAACTTCTCGTTGTAAAAATCACCGTTTTTCATTAAAATATTATTTTGCATTAAATTCTGTAATTATCAGGACTATTCTTTAAGTCATACTGCATTCAATCTAATTAGAAAGCTTAGATCTCACCTTTGTACTGAACTTTCAACTCTCTGATGCCAATTAGAAACTATTTTAAATGAATTTCCCAATTAAACTGACTCCTGTGATCAATTCTGACATAAGATAAAACCCAGAATTTTCAGGGGGGGGAAGGAAAGAAAAAAGAAAAAAATGAAAGGCATAGATGTACAGCCTATCTGTATTTCTGAAAATATTTTGAATGGGTTTTGCATCCTTATTACGAAGAATATCTCATCTCTTATGCTTGGAACATCATCTCAGAAACAGAGCTCGTATCAAAAGTGTTTAAACTGCAATTAGTATTGTTTCATTATTCAGCACGTTTCCATTTGCTATAAATATCTTGTTTTATTACGCTCTGCTCTATATTTGGTTCTCACGTTATAAACTATCACATTAGATGAATTATAAATGTAAACTATTAACAGTTTAGATTCTTTTAAGTTGTTATCAATTTCAGGCTTTTGACAGCTTAAAGAAAATTCAGTAAACATACCTCCTCTCCTCTAGAAAACGGCTTCTATAAAGCCAACAGCCATCTCACAATTAATAAATGGCTGTATTCTCCTTTTGTGGAGAACAAAATTAACTGAAGTTTCCCATATAAAAGACCATATAATTAACATTAGTAAAATGTGCTAAGTTACACTTAAGATATTCCGACAGCCTAATTATATCAATGAGTCATCTAACTCCTGTTAGTACCAATTCAATTTATCTTCATTTCAATCAATGCTGCTTGACGGATAGGTATCATTAGGAGTGACAAAGCATCACGCTGCAGAAAAATGCAGGACAAGGCGATATCCTAGATAAGGCAGCCTGAGACCTTCTAACGCTGCGTAGCTGGAAATGACTCCTTGTATACACATCATTGCCTTCGCTAAGGGTGTCTACAAGTTATCATTAGACACATTCATTGTTAAAGACTAACCAGGTCAGTGTTTCTGATCAGGTTGCAAATTAGACCAATTGAAGTGTTCTTAACCTACAGACTGGTGTCAGTAAGGACCTAACGGTGCTGAAGCTACATAGTAATATGCGCCGAGTACACCACCATTACTGCACATTTCATGCTGAACACAACAGATTTAAGCAAAACGTTGGGGGGGGGTAGGCTGGGGGTGTACAGAGAATACAAATTACACAGACGACGTAATGCTGTTGTTTTAGCGCAATTTTGATGCAAAACAATTCTTCCATGGCAAACATATTAACCAAAAGTGCAGACTTGGGCAATGAGAGCATTAGAGGTGCAGATAAACATGTCATTATAAAGCCAAGGAACCAACATGCATTTCTATTTCAAATTATAATCCTGCCGGCTTTCCATATAATAGTTAAATAATAGTTTTCAGAAATACAAATGATGGCTAAATGAGGGGTTTAGAGTCTGATCTAGCACGAGCATCACACTTGGCTGAAAAAGCTGATGTTGGGAAGGAGGGGGGAAGAGTAAAATGGTTTCACTTTTCACACTTATTATTTTTTCCTCCATTCTATTTTTCCTGCACAGACTCTAGAGGCAAGTGTTGCATCCTGCCGGCTCTCATCAGTGGGGCATGGCGTGCAAGGCAAACCCAATCCACACAGCATTAACAGATAGAAAACACCCATCTGACTAATTCAGATTTTGACATTTTGCAAAGTTAGACTTTTGTTTTTCTTGTAATAAAATCACATGCAAGTCATTCATTCAAAGTATGTACGGCATTGGTGCTTCCCTGCTTGACTGCTAAGTGTCGGATAAAGTGGGCATCGCTGTTGACAGTCTATTAGAGGATTGTTATTTGGAGAACTTACTCACAGGTTGGCTTTACGCAGATGTAACAGTTAATAGGCATAGGACTGAAAGTTGAAGGCATACAGTCAAAATGATTAAAAATACACAAGAAAAAATTATAGAGGATGCACAGCATTCTGCAATATAGCAATTCACTAAAGAAGTCTGGTATATGAATTTAGGGGTTTGGTGGTTTTTCTTTTAAATATATCCCCATCAGCAAACAGCAGAGACCTCCATGTTAATGTCAATCACATATTTTCTAATCACTGCAAAGAAGTAGGGAATACCTACGGAGAGCATGGCCATTAATCAATATGCAAAGAAGACACTGTCTCAAGAGTATGTATTTACAGTTATAAGTTAAGATGATTACGCGGCATGAATTTCTGAGCTGGAAAACTCTTTATCAGTTAACAAATAGGAAGCAGACCTCAATTTAGAGCCACGTGCAGTGATCTCCTTAAAGGCTACTTGTGAAGTAGAATTAGGCTGAAGTGAGTGACAAGGTGGAGAGGACACCGGACGTTGCATGACAAGCAGTGACCAGCTGGAGCATTTCAGGTCAGCTGATAAGCAAATGGTATAAATCACCTGACCTGGGTCATTACAACTGATAAATGCAAGGAAATAGTAACCTTGTACGTGCACTCAAAGCTGTCCAGGTGCTGCCTTAACACCCTGCGTTGGTCCCTATCAGGTGGACAAGGACTATGCTGAACAGACCAGCACAACCCACAGGAGGAGCCCCTCCACTGGGATCCAAAACCTCAAGCTGGTGAGTTTGGACCATGCTGGAGCAGACTAGATCAGGAGACAGCAGGAAGGGCTTCTGGAATTCACCCCCACAACCCCAAACCATCCCCGTTTTATGATTACCAGTGAGTACTGCCAATTTCTCCCTCTCTAGTGCTGTTTCTGTGTTTGTACGAACACACACACTGCAGGTTTAAAAAAACCCCAAAAAACGTAACAACCACAACTCCAAGTAAAACACAGAACAGAAGAAGGAGGAAATTAGAAAGTGTCTTGTTAATTAAAAAAATAATTAAGTAAAAGCTTTTCAGACAACATGACTCAAATTCTGAATGAGCTGCTTCGCAGTTCAGAGAGTACAAGCCAAATGACGGTTACAAGCTGAAAACAAGTGTTATTACAGACTACTATCTAGACATGGGCCAAACTAAACATGGCTTTGAAGATCTCCAGACAAGGCTCTGAATGTGAACTTGATCCAAAAATCTACCACTTGTTCTCCTCTCAAATTCAACTCGAAACCAGGAAAACCTGGATGCTTTAACAGGCACTTTGAAATTTTTTATTTGGAATACAATAAGCATAAATATACACAAGCCAAGATAAACCAGTGAGCCAGAATCTTGAAAAGTAAAATAAAAGATTGGGATGCATCTTTTTTAAAGCAGTTTTCCAGAGGAGGAATACACATACACACGCACTGCAGTGAGTGTCTACAGACCGCGTGTGCAGTCAGTTGTTATTACATATCTGCACACGTAACAGCAAACTTCAGTGGCTCTTTTATAACATAGCTTAAAGTTATTTCAGCCTTGTTTTTCACGTGTTTACAACCTGGCCTCTAACTTTTGCTCTGGGGTGAAATATAGCTGTGCAACATCTGTTTCCAGGAATATTATCATTAAAAATGTTTTAAACAAATTAAAATTAATGTGTTTGGGACTTTCCAGAGAAACCGGCGCTCTCCGTGGTGAGACGGGGCTCTCAAGCATGAGGAAAACTGGCATAACCTGGAATACAACCCTTCTTTTTATGGAAAACAAAGGCAATACCAGTGTCTTCTGCACTGCCCCTCTGTGCTGCGCCGGGTCTATCAATCAAAAGACTCTGTTCTTGACATTTCTGCTGATGCTGTATCTACACATACGAAGCGTGGAGGCAGTCTAGAGCTACAAGTTGTCCAACAGCAAAGGATCTAAGCGGTAATTCCACCACGAGTGGGTGCCATTGCTGAAGGTCCTTCCTTCCTCCCTAAACCACCCTCCCAACATATGAGAATCTTCGAGCCTTAAAGAAACTAACTTTCACAACACTTCTGCCAGGCAGGGAAGGCCACCATCCCCAGTTTACAGGAAGGACACACGACATGAGAAAAAAACATGTAATTTGCCTCATTTGGCCAGCAGTGGGGCATGATCCTGAACCCACATCTGGAGCTAACATCCCACGAGCCAGTCAGTTAAAGTAATTATGTGCCTGACCCCAAACAAATCATAGGAACTCACTGTTTAAAAATTAAATCTTCCTCTTGTTCTCTATCTTGGAAATAACAAGGTATAACGAGACGCAGCCATGGTCAGGCTGAATGCAGTTATTTCTGTAGATAAGATAAAGCTTTGAGCCTTAACTGATATGTAATACTTAAATATGGTCAAAAACCCAGTTGCTATCCCGGAACAACCTAATATCCTCTTTTTTCCCATTTCCTCCCTCCCCCAAAAGTCCAATTGTTCTGAGGGGATGGAGATTAATGATATTCATACTTGAATAATAGCTACAGGGAAAAAGCAAGTGAATATATTACAGGACCCAAATTACAGTAGTAAGAAAATACATTGCACTGTGATATAGAGATATAAACGAATTAAACCTGACATCTGTTTCTTTTGCAGAGGAATTAGGCATAGGTTGAAGCTGACCTTGCAAGAAGCATGCAAGGTGATCAACCAAGAAGGTGTAGTGGTGCCCACTGCTCTTCCCCGTTAGGGAGACAGTACCCTTTGACCTCCTAAATCACACGCTGCAGCCCTGCACAGGCTGTACATCGAGGTCACCCCTCTTTGTACGCCGAAACAGCAGGGAATCCCACCAAGAGCTACTGTGCAGTCAGTGCATTCGGTGCAGCACAGATCATTCAAAGAACAGGCAGGTACCTTGAGACCCAGCTCAGTTATGGCCTGTAGCAGTAGCCCAGTAGATTGCCACCCAGTTATTTTTTCTCCAAATTTTGATTTTTTTTCTGGGCTTAGAAGGACGTTTTATCTGCAATTGCAACAACGTGTGGGAGATTACCATCACAAAAGTTATTTTCATCTGGTCAGGTGACTTTTTTTCAAGACTTATGGTACTTCCCAGCATTCCTACTTGTCAAAGCATTTTTGTGGCACGTCTCCAGACTTAACAACCAAATCTTCATGCACAAGTTTGGCCCAGTGATTGAAAGGTGAGCAAAGGCAGCAGTCCGAGCAGGTCACAATGCTCTTGCCATATCCCTCGCTTCAGACTCACATTTTCTGAAAGACGTGAACTAGCGTCAGTAAGTTAGAACTGATGCAGTTATGGGATTGCATGCCAAGATTCATACACGTCTTTAGGAACTTTGTGCCTCCATAGCATTTCACTAATATTTTTAAAGAAAACACACTTGCATGGAAGGAAATGTGGCTCCTGCATAAACAAAAGAGCTATTTTTCAGAAAGGTTTTAGAATCAGACACACAACGCATGCTTGAAAAATAAACCCACACTCAATAGGCTTTTTTCTTAGTGAGCCCCAACGTCTTACAAGGACAAAGAAATCCTGGTTTTAATGAACTCTCTAGTTAAGTTTTTACATAGTATTTTTCTTAAAAGTGAATAAAACCTGTTTTAACGTGATAGCTTCTGCAGGGCTCAAGAGACATTCTAGTCTATTGTGTTGGTGGATTAATTCTATTCACCGAGAAAGAGTATACCAACATGTCCTATTATGCCCAACAACTGCAGAGATCTGCACGAATGAATGGGGTGCTTACATATGTGTGCTGAATCATCAAATGCCCTTTAAAGCAGGGAGAACCCATATCTCTGCTAACTTCTAGCCTTCGATGTGCAAGTTACTTAAGGCCTCGTTCTTGCAAAACGTGAGTCACCCTCGTTGAGACTCCCTGCACAAAGGACACGCACAGCCCGTGGCCTCTGCCGGAGGAAACAACCACAGCTTAGGACAATACTGTGCTTTGCTGCCCGCCCTGCATCTCCACCAGATGTAAGTAAACCCCAAGCACAGTCTGCTGGCATCTAACCTGATGAAGTGCCATACCCTCCTGACCTGTAACAGCTCAGAGACAGGGCTGTAGCCCCTTCTCCATGGAGTGGTATTGCAGCTCTCCAGCAGATCAACAGGGTGGGTGGCAGCGAGCAGTAATGTTTTAAAGAGTCCAAGTTGCACTGGATGATCTACATTGCAGCCCAGTACTTGCCCAACAGCTCTACTTTTGGTTAAAGCACATTTTTTGGTTTGCAAATATGGGAAGTGGGAATACTTTGGGTGAAACCTGGCCCCAACAAAGAATGAGAAGCTTTGCAACCTGTTTTCCCTGAGGGCAGCATTTTGTCCGTGTCTCTTAAGACAACATCAGGCACAACATCAGGCACGACATGAAGTAAAGGATTCCTCTTTGCATTTCACAGAAGCAGGTGTTCAAACACTGGAGGCTATCAAAAGAGAGAATAGCTTCACTTTCTCCTACCTTCACTAACAGACTTAATTTAAAAACAATTAGAACCACTGGAAAACAATTTAATCACAAAATCATAGCATTTGAAGGGAATAGCTCATACTACTCACAGCAGAATTGCCTCAATGCTCATGGATGTCAACAATTCCTGATGTTGCTCTGATTAGCTTTTGGGCTTCAACTTCAGCTTCTTCAGTATGAGTAAAAGAAAATTTATTTATTTATTTTTCTTTAGGGACAGGGATTTAAGAGGTAGCTGTTGATTTCAATCAGTCTTAGGCCTTTACCCTGTCATATGGTGCTCAATGCAAAGTCTTGTGTCCTTCTATTTACGTAACAGACTCCCATGCTACAGGGCCCCGCAGAAGGCTCAAATATCCACAAAGAAACTACCCATGAAGAACTCTTCCTACAGCTGATCTGGTAGAAATCCTTCCACCTGCAAAGACACGCTTTTGTGCGCTGTCTCACTCTGAGATGGGCTGTGTGAAACCACAAAAATGCAGCTCCGACAGCACAAGCTCCATCTGTGCTATGAAGACTATTAAGGCTAATCCAGCATTCCTAGACTGTGGTGCGAGACGTTCCCAGTATAGACCTGCTCCAGCAGCGCTCTGCCAGTGAGCTAAGTACTCTAAAACCATAATTCGTCTCGTATTTCTCCAGGCAGCCGTGCCAGGTCAGCCGATGCCGGCTGCTCGCCCCTGTGCCCTGCCCTTGCCTGCATCTTGGCAGTGCGGCTGGTGGCCAACATGCATGGTGAACCAGATGGTAGAACCGACCTCGGCCAGGACCATCGGCCTGTCTGCTTCGAGGGTGGGTTATTTTTAACCAGGAGCCCTTCTCTGATTTGGTCTCCCAGTCGTGGCAGTACAGATGAGAACATGGTTTATCATCCTCCTGAGTGGGTCCAACGGTGGGCTGCAGCCCAGGTCTGCAGGTCTCTACGGTTTCCACCATGGCTCATCTGATCCCACAGTGACCCAGTTTGGAGGCTAAATCCACACATTAAAAAAAAAAAAAGAAATAACGAAGAAAAAAAGAAGCCCTCCTCTGCCAAGTTATCTGCAACTACAGCTTTCTGAGTTAGCTGACAGGAGTCAGAAACACCAGCACCAGGGTGAGGAGGAATGCAGCAGAGCCACAGTGAGGCCATTCCCTTCAGCTGCCTCCAGTCTGATGCTGTGTCAACCAGAGTGCAAAACCGTATCCTGAAGACAGTGCACAAGAGGGGTGACCGCTGAAGCTGGCACGGGGACTGAAAGAAAAGCTTGTCAAACTATACCCTTGGAGCACACACAATTTAAATTGGTGAAAGCAAGCTTTTGCCAGCATGGCTTCACAACGTCTTGCCCTCCAGTGAGCAAAATCAACCATATCATCAAAAGCACAGTTTTACTGGCATAATTGCATCTACGGAATCACAGGGGATTTTGCCTGAACAGCTACAAAAAAAAAAAAAAAAAGAAAACCCACACTTCATTCTATCCTTAATCAATGTAGCTGTGCTGGCAAAACTCTTTATAGCAGACCTGGCCTGTATTACTATCACACCTCTTATCAGAAAAATTATTTTTCTCCACTACCTCTGCTACTTAATTTAAGATCTGCAGTTTATGCAATAGAAACCAACTTATTTTCACTCATATGTAAGTGAAATATATATTTTTTATATATATTCACTTATACTCAATCCCCATTTTCAGATTTACAGACCTGACAGACTTCACATACTGCGGGGGGGGGGAGAAATTTTAAAATCAACTGCCCTCCTCTTGAATAGGCTTTGTAGATACAATTTTTAATAAAAACCAGGAAATTCTGGCTGTGAGAAACTTATTACTCCTATTAGTAATAACAGGAACTCTCTTTACTAAGCATGTAGTCAGGTTTCTATAACCATTATGCAGATAGCTAGCTGCTGGCTAGCAAAGGTGTAACTGCGGCCTAACTTAGCCACCATAATTAGTAACCCCGACTTCCAGTCCATGTTGGCTGGCAGACCCCTGTTAGGATGACAAAACCAGACAAAAAATAGAAAGTGTCTCTTCGGATGTTATTGGGGAAAAATCACTCAGGGAGAGACAAGTCACGGCGGGTGGGCTCCAAGAGGCAACTATGTGGGGATGGTGCCCACCACAAGAACAACCACAGGGGGCACCTGAACGGATGGATATGTTCACTGCGTGAACGGAACTGTGCCGTACCCTCGCGCTGAACTTCAAATCGCTCCTGCAAGCTTCTTGGTTTACTTTATAGGAGTTGCTGCAGAGAGATTTGCAAGGGGTGCACTTCAGCCTGTGGTTACTGTGCTTCTCCACACCCTTCATGCTGGAAAACAAGAGCATCAGTGTGCTCACAACATCAGAGCAGCCCCCTCCGTCCCCCTGCCAGCACCCACACCCCCATGAGCGGTTGCCCCAACCTTAGCTGCCTGTCCGAGGAGCATGGAGGCACCAGGGAGGGTTTCCAGGTTCAGTGAGCACTTTGCTGCCTTTCTGTGGACAGATGATGGAGTCCCACAGCCACCCCAGCCCCGGGCAGAGGCACGGGCCCCGCAGCCTCCTCCGGCTGCCAGCCCAGCCAAAGTGTAAACTTGGGAAAACGCTCCATCCAGAAACCACTGTGGGATCTCGCTGGTTTGTACCTTTTGTGCTTTTCTTTGTCCCATTTACTGGGGGCATTTACATGAGAAGAGCAACTCTGTTTCCTAAAGGTGAACTGAAAGTTGTAAAAGATGCTTAAGAGCTAAAATGAGTAACAGTATATAAGTGCAGGTTTAAGATTACCTCTCCATCATTTTACACCTACAAAATGTTAAGGAAGAACTCTCTTCCTGCTCCACACCTGGCAAATCCGGAGTTAAGGGCAAGACTGCTTGATGCATGGCTTTTTCTGTTCTTTTTTTTTTTTCCTTTTTTTTTTTTAATTCACTTTTCTACTGGAGGGAAGCCTGAATTCAGAGAGTGGCAGGTACCTCTACAAAGTGTAGCCTCCATTTACCAGTATGGGCAAAAAGAAGAGAGAAAAGGATTCTGCTAGGTTTTTTGAAAGCATCTGTGTTTTCACCAAGCGGCTCAAATAATATTAATGAATTATACACCCCGTAGAGCAGAGAATAGCAGCTCTAACTCACAACCTCCAGCAATTCACACTGGATTGATTTAAGAGGTTGTCACTTCTACCCCTCTGCTGAGGGCTAATACCCCCACCGAGATGGCAGAAGATATGTGCCTATATAAATATCAACCGCCGCAGTCCGCAGCCCGACATACTGACGATGGTTTAAGGTCACGCACTGGAGTTAGCGCCCATCCTGCTCCGCAGCTTCTCCCGCTCCCGTGGTGGGCCAGGGCAGACAGCTCCAGTGCCAGCTCGTGGGTCAAGGCCCCGAGACTCATGGCTTGTACTCCCTGCGGTGTCTGCAAATTACGAGAAGATCTATCTTTCCTGGCTGGAAACTGCAAACAGGTTGGGTTGTTTTTTTTTTCAAGTTAGCCCAGTAGCTTTTTACCCACATTGCCTAAGCGCTCCCCACAAGACCGTCCTACAAATCTGCAGCACGAGCAACTATGTCCACTACAGTCAGCAGACTGCAGCTCGCATCTTCAACCGGCAAATCCTCAGGGCCTTGTTATTTGTCCAAGAAGAACAATGAACTGTGGTGGCTTAGAAATACTGGAATAACATCATCTGACCCTGAATGGCCATTTTCGAGACTAATTTGCCACCTCCGCATCTCAGATATGAGGCCATTTGTTGGAACGGAGGACCCGGGTGGTGCCCGGTTTGTCCCATGTGAGCTGAGGCGACATCTGCTTGGCACGATGGACGAGGCCATTGCAGAGCAGGAGGAATGGCCTTTGGGGTCCCAGTCACGCTGACTGCCCCCGCGTGCCTCTCTCCTGGTTTTCCGCCAGTCTGTGGCTGCTCTAATACAAACCAGACACAATTTCCACCCACGGTGTCATTGTATCTGCTCCATGCAGAACTAATGCAGCAGCTCCCAAGGACTGTAATACCAGGCTCCGCTTTAATGAAGAAATGGGCTCAGCCAGCTCTTTGCCCCCTCCATATCTCCCTCCCTCACACCACATTATTTGTCCACTGCTATGAATGAGGATAAGCCATCGGAAGAACTTAGCACCCTTCCATGGCCTTGTTTGGATGGACGAATATTTTCGCAATGTGAGGAGCTAATGCAGAGGCATATACACCACTTCAGGCTGGAGGAGAAGGATGGCCACAGCCATCCCTTGTGCCCAGACAGTGAGCTCCCCAGGGGCAGCACTTACGGAAAGCATCCCTCCAGCCCAGGCTCTGACAATAGCAGTTTCTCTCCCCACTTTGCACCTCCCTCGTGGCCACACAGGCAAAGTCAGTATGCAGTCGGGTCTTGGCTCCTTTTATTTTTGCTGTCTTAGCACCCCTGTGCTGTCTGGGCGCTACCAGGAGGGGAGTTTTCTTTCAAGGCACCACCATGGCAGCCCCCAGCATCCCAGAAGAGCTGCACAGATGACACCCTGACTCAGCCCAGATGGACGTGTGTGGGAGAACTGACAATTGAAGCTGAAGCAGAAATATAGGAAGTCTGAAAAAAAAAATATTCCAGACTGCCACAGCTCGCTTGCAAGAGTGGTGTAAATACATGTTAAAGCATCATTGGATTTGCCAGGAGGGCTGCAAAGAAGACCTCAAGGATCCTGGTCTAAAAAAACATGGTGGTAGAGACAGAGTTGTGCTCTCAGCATGGTCACCAGAAGCTGGTAACAAAATCAGGATGATTCACAAGGTCTCATCCGACTTTAGTATCTACCCCTCCCAGCCGTCTGCGGGACTGGATTAGTTTTTACAGCTGACACCCCACCGGGTGGTGTTTTGCCATACCTGATAGCTATCTTGAGTGCTGGCCTGGATGAGCCTGCTGCCGTCATGGCCACGGCATCCTTTTGCTACGGAGACGCGCACCCGGACGTGGTAGCATGGGCCAGGAGGGATGACTACTCCCCTCTCCTCTCACTGGCTTCTCCTTCCACTTGTGGCCATAGCTTCTGGCACAGGGGGAGAAGGTTGTCACCAGTGTGATGTTGCCTTCTGGTTTGGGGACTAGCTCATGGGAGTCTCACAGGACCTGGCAGCTCCCAGCAAAGGGACACCTTTCCAGTCACAGGCTCATAAGCAAACTTGGCCACCAGAAAGTAAAATAAAAAAAAAACAAACTCAAAACCTACCTTAAAAACGTCAGTAACCAAACAAACTAGCCCAATAAAGACAAAATCAGATCATGAAGTGAGGCCCTCTCACCAGATGATGAAATTGCAGACAGAAGTGAGGAGGAAATTCTCCTTTCTACTGATCTGCACAGGAGCAGGCGACCTCCGTAACTATTAGATACCCACATGGCTGAAGTTAATCCAGCACATAGTCTTGCTATTCAGAGAAAAGTTACCATTAAGCAGGAAGATGACTCCTCCCCTATATAATTTCTACCAGCCTGACAGGAGTTATGCACAAACACCTTTCATACATGGAGATTGAACCTACTTAAACTAATGAGCCATAAGCCAATGGCTGGCTAAGTGGACACTAACTCAAGAACTCAATTAAAATTAAGTAAATAAAAAGAATTATACATAGCAAAATATGTTCCAGTAGCTCTACAGAATAGAGAGCTGAGACCTACATGAGCTGTGGTTCCATGCCCTAACTCTGCCACTACCTCGGCTCCAGGACATGAATCTAACGCCTGCAATCTCTTTTTCTACAGACTTATTGAAGACGCTCAGTGACAAGAGCATTATGCAAGTGGGAGAAAAGGAAAAGATATTGCCTAACAAAACTTTGCACCAATACCGCACTCAAATCCAAGTTTTATTCCCAAATCTAACAAGCACTTAAATGCAAGACCTATGAGTGCCAGGAGGTCACTGTCCAACACTGCACACCTTTGTCACTGAAGCTGAGCTTATTCTAGCGCTGGGGTCGGGAACAGGAGTTACCATGAGAGGACTGCTCCATGCATACAGTTCCACTGATCCCCCAAACTAATGCCGGTCAATGCATCCAGGATCCATCTTTCCATCACCAAGGAAAACCAAACAATCTCTAATTATTAAAAATGGTCAATAATAACTGCTCTAATGACATTTTTTAATTTGTGATAAGTAAGTATCTAGGCAAACTTATGACCTTATGACAGCAGTTAAAATTCACTCTGAGTAAGTGCTTTGGGTTGAGGAATGATTTTCCCCATCTCCAGAAATGAAATTTGCGCCATTATAATAACAGCACATAAACCTCAAAACCAAATTAATACTTTTTCGGGTAACTGCTGTGGTCGTGTGCACAGCCACGAACTTGCTGGTCAGCTGAGCTGAAGAAGTGATTATCTGTGAGAGAAGCAGTAAACACTTATACTTGCAAGCATATATATGGAGCAGATGCAAAACCGTCTGCAGTCTGCTTTTTCCCCCTTTCTTTCGACAATGCACAAGCTACACATTGTGCACATAGATGTCTGCGTATGCTAGAGGAAAAGCACACACTCATACTCACCCTTCACTTCGTAAAGTGCTGTGTATTATATATAGGTTTTGAATTAAAGAAAAACCCTCAGAAAATACTGGTTAAAATCTTCTACGTATTATTTTATCAAACATGCCAGACCCCTTCATGGTTTCAGATGTGGGTGTGGATATCTGCAAATGACTCACCGTCGCTGGTCTGGAAGCCCAGGCATGCAGGGGTGGACCGTGTAGGGAGGAGCAGGAGCTCCTTCCCCATGCAAGGAGACCTTCCACAGCTCCCACTCGCACCCCTGGAACGCCGGTGCCAAAGCATCTGCTTCTTGCTGAGCCGAATCAGGTGTTTTCCAGAATCGAGTATTATCATCTGTGTTTGAGGCAAGGTCTGAACTGAACCAGGCAGATAAAAATTAAGAGAATGAAGGGGGAAAGTGTTCTCAGTATGTGGGGAGGCTGTCAATCTAAATCAAGTATCACCGGCAGGACAGCTTGCGATTTGCAGGATGAGGCCCTGCAGGAAGCAGAAGCAAAGGGGGGTGATATGCTACTTTTAAGCAACTTAATTTGCTGTCAATATCAAGTTACTGGTAAAACATATTTTCAGATGCGGGACGTTATGAACGCCCCAACTTCACAATTCCTAAAGCACATCCACCTGGAGGCTTCAGACTGCCTCGCAGGGCTGACCGTTCTCCTCGGAGCTCCTGGAGCAGATTCACAGTGGGTACAAAATTAGTCACTGCTCCGTGTGGCAAACGATAGTTTATTTTTGGCAACAGTGTGTTATCTCACAACCATTATTTATTTCTATTGCCTAGATAGGCAAAGTGAGGCACAGAGCGAGGTGGGCTCTGGTCCAAGGTCACACAGGGAGTCGGTGCGGCATAACTCTGAGATGCTTTTTACTTATTGAAGCCACTTTTGACTTACTGAAACCCCTGACTTGATGAGTAGCTGAGGGCTCAGGAAGGGGCTGCCTATCTGCTCGGCTTCTGCTCTGCTGAGGAGACTTATCCCACGATATTAAGTGGGATTCNGGCATCTTAATGATGCCCAGGGGGTGCCAATAAGTTTAACTACAGAGAGTCATTTTTGTTAATGGCATTCTGGCTGATGCAGTTTGAGTATGGAGGATGAGAGAATCTTTCACTGTGTTTTTCTAAAGCAAATATTTGGCGCTTTCATCTTCCAGTGCTTTAACATGCAATCTGTCACCAAAAAAAAAAAACAAAAACATTTACGTGGGAGTTCGTGGAAAATATATCATGTTTCAGACAGCAATTGAAGAAGGGAGGGTATCTATTGTACCGCTCAGAAATTTAATTCATGGAAACCGGGTTGCAAACCACACGACTAGGTATTATCCCGTCCGCAGGCATGACAATGCCATAACTTAATACCGATGTTTCACCCTTTGCTTGCAACCACTGTGTACCTGCCCATTGTATCAGCTGGGGTACAGGGTCACAAAAGAGTCTCCATCATCACCTGTCTAAAGGTCCTCAGCAACTTCCACCCGTTTCATACAAAACTCTGGTTCCCCAGTGCACTCCATAGAACCCCAGGGTGCCAACCCCACGCTGTCATCTACCTGGAACATCTCACACACCTGTCAGCAATTCACACCACCAGTAATAAAACCAGACAAAGAATTCTACAACCAAGCACGCTTCTCCAGGGTTTTGTTTTTCCTGGCTGGGAACACCAAGAATATCATGCACATTATTTGAGCTGCTCCACCTAGTCATTATCCCGAGAGAAAAGGACAGCCACGCTTCTGGTATGTGGAGCCACACAACCAGTACAAACACAAGCTCTTCTTGGCCGAGCTGCCTGGAGACTGCCGTGATTTGCAACTGACCCATCGCCCGCCAGCTCCTTTCCTGACCACCCCCGTTGTGGCTCCCATTCTCCGTTCTGCTTTTGGCACAGTGACAGCGTAGGCTGGGTTGGTTTTTTTCAGGTTCTCCCCCCCAGCTCAACCCCTTTTGCTCTGTGCTTGGCCAAACTCCTGTCTTCCCCTCTGCCCATTAACGCGAAGCATCAACGGGAGCAAGCGGAAGGAGGTCACTGAGCACTTGGCTGCCGCACCGCACGGTCGCTGCCGCGGAGAGGCCACGTGCAAACCACTTCCAGTGCGGAGCTGGGTAGTGTAACGGCAGCATTAGGGACAGAAGAGGGCTGACTGCACTTTGGCCATCGCTGGTCTACTAATGTAGCATGGAAAATCACTGGAGTCATTCTTGTAGCGGCACACAAACAAACCCGAGGGATTTATTATTTTTCCCCTTACCACTCGGCTAAAAGAAAGCCAAAAAATCCTCCTCCTACAAGCCCAAGAGTTTTCTTCACAAAATTCACACAGTGCCCTACTTGCAGCTGACTAATTTCTTTTGTAGTGGATTTAACACTTGACCAAGGCTAGCCCTGAGAGTGGACTTGTGACGGACTGTTATGCAGAATTTGCTAGTTGTATGATTAAGAATAATCTATAGGGGACTTCCAGCTGCATTTTCAGATAATGAAGGATGTTTTTGCACCTCAGCAGCATAGGGATCAACCACTGCTATTACTGCAAGTACAAGGTTAAGTGACGCACCCAAAGTCAAAAAGGGCAACAACCTCCTTGATTTGCAGTCTGCTGTTTTAACACTCAAGATGATCCTTTCCAACTTGCAACATTTCCATTTCCAGATGGAAAACTGCTTCCCTCTTACAACACAAAAATCAGAAACAACACAAAATCAGCTGCTGATGTTTTCTGTACTCTCTGCTTCTGCTCTTCCTCCCTTTCCTTGGCTTATACACTGGGATCAATTACCTAAATTTCTTGCTCAGCTGAAGTGGCAGGTCTCCAGTCATTACAAAGAGAGGAAGTAAATTAGAGGAATCTACCTGCTGGAGACTGCCATTACCTTTCTGAGCAGAGCCAACAGCAGAAGTGTTGTACCACGCTCACTCAAGCACATTCAGCCCGTGCCAGTGATGCAGCACCGCTCGGCCGCTCTGCTCTGGGGACGAGACACCCACTGGGCTTCCATCTCCTGCCATGGTCACCTAAATCCATGCCCCCCCTCCTCCAAGCCAAACAACAAGGCTCATAAAGCTCTGAAGCCCATTTAGTTTGTGTGAAACAGCCCTGGGAAGTGAGTTAGTATTCTCTCATCAAGGGTATTTATATCTGCTTAGAAGAAAATACGACCAAAAAAAATGAAGGAGTGCAAGCAGCAGACCAAGAAGCCACACACGCGACACGCAGGCAGCTGGGAGCTCTGATGGCAGCAGGTCCACACTAGGGTCCACCCCTCCTCCAGGAGGGGACAGCGGGGAGGACATCACCCTCGTGACATTGTACAGTGGGGAAGGAGGAGGAAGAGCCCTGTCTTTAACTCCTCTTCCTCCTTTGCATTCAGGACTCCCATTCCTGCCTCTGGGCAGCAACAAGTCCTTACGAACCTTACACTTTCTCAACTAAGAAGAGCTGGGAAAGGGAGAAAAGTTCTTTTATCGCTGTCATTTCACATCTGGCTGTTTCCAGGGTGGCCCTGGGGTTTTCACAAGCCCTGGGGACACGTCACTGTCTGAGCACAGCCACGTGCACCACGCGCCCACGTGCCGGCCAGGGACATCCGCACCAACACCCCACGCCGGGGCTGGAGTGGGCTGCGGGCTCGTGCTGCACCATTCGCTCTGGCTGTACTGCTGCTCGCCGTCATCGCTGCTGGTTTTCTCATCTTTTTCTAAGCTGGAAGTACCTCTTCAAAAATAATCAGGCAGGTCACCCCAGCCACTTCCACAAACGGCGCCGTGTTCATTGGGATGAAGGGAAGCGCGATGTCTGCTCTCCTTCTCCCAGCGAGCAAAGGCCACCGACCAATTTACCTCCATTTTCAAGCCATGTTTATCCTTTCTTGGCAGCGAGTACCCAACAGCTTTTTCCTGCCTGCTGTGAAAAGCAGGTTTCTCACCTGTCACTTCAGCTCGTTGTAAGCACAAGCCTGATCTGAAAACCACCGGCAGTGATGACACGCTCAAACGAATGTCTACTGATTGAAGGCCCTCGTGATCACCCTTGACCCCAATCCTGTAGATCATGTTAAATCCAACATTATCTCCCTGCCAACTTTGTTTTCCTAAGAGGTGAAAGACTGATGCCGGAGCCTGGACCTGAAGGGGCTCAGTTAAGAGCCTGTCAGGCAGAAAGTGGCTGGAGACTGGTTAGTGGAATGAAGAGGCTGAGATGCCACTGAGACCCTTTCTCATCCTTCCCTCTCTCTCTCTCCTCTTTATTAGAATTTTTCTAGGGGTTAAAATTAAAGATAGTAAAAGAATAAATCAGAATTTGGACTTTGCAAAGGGAAAAATAAAACTGGAGTGACAACAAACCTGTTGTCCTTCACTGGAAAACTGAAATTAATACTGGACTCCATAAAGCCTTCTGGTTTAGTACAATACAAGCACATAGCCCTTTTCGTAAATGCATCTCACCCCTTTGAGGCAAGGTACAGCTCTTATACTCATTTCAAAGAGCTTGATGTGGTGCATCTCCTCTCTTTGGGCTATCTGCTGCTGCCCACAACAGCTGGGGTGGACATCCCTCCAAGATGGGCACCATGAGTCCCATCTTCACTGAGCCATTCTTAGAGGCACCATGAGATGCACTCTTCCAATCTTATTTGACTACTCCTTGAGGGACCTGGATGGATTAAAAGCAAGCCACGATAGATTGTTTCCATGCAGAAACAACCTTCCCTCTACTGTTCCAAAAATGAAGTTTTAAATAGGCCTTGGGTAGAAATGACGGCATGCCTCAAGCTATGAGAGACCTGTATAGAACAGACACAAGAATGGGATAAAAGGGGGAACAAAAAAACTTAAAACTAATATGCTGCTTTTTAACTCAAAAGTGCGCAGCCCTACGAGGTTATTTGCCTGCAAAGATCCACAAATTTATAAAAGGTCCTCTTGAAACGTGTAAACCATAGTCCAACACAGAAAAACAAGCTGTTGAAGTGCTGTGTAGAAGTGAGGTCATAGTTGTATTATTGGACCTGAGAAATGGAAAAATCATTGTATGACTAAAGGATTAGGACTGGGCCCAGTAAGTGCTGAACTTTGTATCCTGGCTTATAAAGAACCATCTCAACCAGGAAAGCCACACAGCTGAGGAGGTGGATTAAGGTCTTAACCTGTTCAGCAACAAAACTAGTAATAACGATGTGACAGGAAAGAATTGGCATCATGCAAAAATTGAGGCTCCAGAAATGATGGGCTATATTTACAAACTATTTTATGATTTAAAAGAATCCTGCATTTTATCAGGTTTATGAGATTTCATTATATGAATTTAAGAGACTTGGATTGGATCTGTTAACTCCATATAGGTCATGTCTTCTATAAAATGGCTGGCATGTCAGCAATGCGCTCCGGTTCAGCTATGTCTGGTGAGATTTCACATACTAAACTTATTAAAAAAAAGTGCGCCACCCCCAGCAGTTTATAGAACATGCAGTGGAAAATCCAGGAGCGGTATCATTCCATAAACACATTTAATACTCACACACATTATACAAATATACACGTATAGACGCATACACACACAATGAGGAGGATAATTAGGCGATAAATTGTGGAAACATGATAAATTGCATTTATCTGGCACCTTTGATTGCTTCATCTGTTCTCTCCTCACTAATCCATCTCTGCGGAGACTGGTTTCGAAGATTAAAAATCCCTGAGAAGTTTAGAAAACAGCCGTAAATTTTTTTTTTTAATTAGCCTTGAAAGATTCACTTGCTTACCACTATAACTTTGCACATTTTTTCATCCAAGAATAATCTTGATCCAACATGCAGAATGAGGCTGGCTTAGACTGGAAAAAACCCCATGTAATACAGATAGGAATTTTATACCCTATGGTATAGGGAATCTTCCTTTTTTTCAGTCATACATTGCACATAACCCACGATCATTATGTCAAGAGAGATTTTATTCAATGTTTAACTTGGTAAACAGAGACAGTGCTGAAAAGATCTTTACATTTTAGTGGGCTCAAACTATAAGCAGCAGGACAATAAGAACATTTGGGATATGGCCAAAAGGGGGTGTTCATCAAACCACCCTCCTCTGAACTAATCCCAATGAGATAGGTTTGTTATCAGAAATAACCTGCTCTTAGGCAATTATAGGTGCACTGTTTTGCTGCCTGTCTCAGGACACACCCTATTATTGTCATTATTAAACCATGTTTAATGACCTAAACACAATTACTTAGGGTGACTTGCCTTTAAATCTGTATCGATAACTAAACAAAAGGAAGTGAATGTTCCATTTTCTACTGTATTTACTTACTTGGCAGTATTTGCACAACTGATTTACCAACGTTAATGCTATGTGCAGAGACGTATTTACCATCTGACTGGGAAGGAGCAGGGAAACGCGAAGGCTGGGAGAGAGGAGAAGGGACACACCCTCTTCACGCAGCCGCGGCCGCGCTGCTTGGCAGGAGCAGACCTATTCGGACAGGCTGGAATTCGTGCCAGACCATCAGTCTATTTTTATAAAAGCCAAGTTTGTTTATCAGCCACGGTCATGAAGTCACCACCTCCTGAAAGCTTTTGAGAAGCCAGTGTGAAATGAGCTTCATCCTCATTCCTGTTACAACAGTCTCGCTCTCATAGACAGCTACAGGTGGGTCACGTCCAAGCCCCAAAGAAATTACTGTACCCACCATCTCAGTGGGTTCACCCCTTGCTAAAGCCAGCAGTGGGTCTGAGCATGTCGGCTCCGAGCCAGCACACACACCCCCCACCCCCGCCCTCCCTGGCCCTTAAGTGAAAGCTTGCACTTTTAAAAACATAACCATGAGCATGGGGCATTGGGCCAGATGACCTCCAGAGGTTTCTTCCAAAGGAAATGATTCTGTGACGCACAGCATGACCTCCACCATCAGATCACGATACCTACCACCCAAATCCTACATGTAATGCTCTTCCACTGATTTTGATTAAGGGCTAAATGTACTCACAGTGACACATACAGAAGGGAGGCAGAGAAAGGCACATTATAATCCTGATTCAGCATAGGAGGTTAAATAGGCAACAGTGGGAAAGTCCATGATCATATTCTAATATTAGGATTAAAACAGAGGGCTACTCCAGAAACTATGAAGAGGGTGTTACATGTTGTCATGCTTTTTCTCTGTGCCACGGAAGAATCTCTTCTTCAGATTCCTGACATAGGAACACCTTTCACTAACAGCAAGTTTTCCAAACAAACTCTTAGGTAGGCAAATAATCTAGTCTGGTCCCCGAATCCTCCAGAGATTTCTGGACTGTATGAACTCTGCAGCATTGAAATCAAAGTCGGAATATTAAAAAAGGTACCAGGTTGAAAAGCAGATCTGTGGCATAGCTAGATTTGAGCCATGTTTTATCAACATCAGTCCATCAAAATGACAAGACATTCCCTACTTTCATTCTGTAAGAAGGATTACATTTTGGAACAGCATCACTAGGAGCTGAATCTCAGTTAGGAATGAAATCAAGTAATAATTGGATTCATTTTTCAATATTAATAGAATTGAACAATTAGGCAAGAAAAAAAGAAAATCTTGAAAATCTGAAACACGATCCCAAGCAACAACTCGTTCAAGCAATTAGAAGTTAGGGAATTTCACCACCAGCTCATGGGCTGATGAGACAGAAAGTACACGGCTATTCCAGTAAATCTAGGATGTTGCCTGAAGTCCTTAAAGTTGTCAAAACCCACAAAGAATACCTTTCCTAGGTAAGAGAGGATATTCTGGGTTAACAGCTTCACTTCATTTCCAGGCCCAAACAAATTTTGGAGCAAGGCTTGCACACACTTAGAGCAGGAAACATCCATTCATTGCTCCTCCTTAGGAATACATGTGAACTCCAAAGGGCAAGAGACAAGGGCTAAACAAAAGTAAATCATTTCACAGCAAAAGAAAGCATTAATAAATTCAGCTTATGAGTGTCTTCAAGCTTCATTAGAAAGTGGAGAGTTAAGGTCAACAAAATACAGGAAGATATTAAGTCAAGACAAATAAACCAGTAGCCCCCTTTTTTCCTCCAAGCTAGGAAGAAAGGGGCATAGAGCCAACCAGCATGCATTCTTCAACAAAAGCTTCAGTTACCTCTTCTCGGGGGGTCAGTTGTACTGTGGCTTAATACAGTAGTTGGAAGCATAAACAAATTAGGACTGTTAGTTTGAAGTGGGACATGACTGTTGCCTTAGTATTGACCACCACAAGGTCAACAATCACATGTTCAAACAGCTAGCAGGATTACAGCATCACAGGATCACTGAGGTTGGAGGGACCTCTGGTCTACTCTAACTGCCCTGCTCAGAGCAGTGTCAGCTACAGCAGGTTGGTCAGCCAGGGCTGTGTCTAGTCAGGTTTTGATATCTCCAAGAATGGAGATGCCATGATCTCTGTGCAACCTGTGCCAGTGTTTCATCACCCTTACAATAAAAAAAACTGCTGCTCCTTACACTGAAACAGAATTTCCTGTATTCCAGTCTGTGCCCATTACCTCCTGGCACCACCAAAAAGAGCCTGGCTCCATCTTTTTTACTCCCCCCATCAGGTATTTATATACATTGATGAGATCCCTCTGGGCCATCTCTTCTCCAGGCTGAACAGTCACAGCTCTCTCAACCTTCCCTCACATGAAAGATGCTTCAGTCCCTTAATCACCTTCATAGCCCTTTGCTGGACTTGCTTCATTAAGTCTCCATGCCTCTTGTACTGGAGAGCTCAGCACTGGACCCAACTGTCACCAGGGCTTAGTGGAGGAAAAGGATCACCTCTCTCAATCTGCTGGCAATGGCCTGCCTAACAAAGCCCAAGATACCATTGGCCTTTTTCACCACAAGAGCACCAGCCTGTGCTGGTGCATGGGGTTATTCCTCTCCAGAGGCAGAACTTCACTTTTCATTTTCTTGACCTCCGTGAGATCCCTGTTGGCCCATTTGTCAAGCCTGCTGAGATCCTTCTGAATGGCAGTACACCCACCTGGTGTATCAGCCACTCTTCTCAGTTCTGTATCATCTCCAAGCCTGCTGAAGCTGCACTGTGTCTCAATATCTAGGTCATTAATGAAGATGTTTATCACTACTGGGACCAGCACTGACCCCTGGGGTTCATCACTAGTGACTAGTCTCTAGCTGGACCTTGTGCCACTGATCACAACCCTTTCAACCCAGCTAGTTTCTCTCCACATCACTATCCACTTATCTAGCCCATGCTTCATCAGTTTGCCTGAGGATGTTACGGGAAACAGTGTCAAAAGCCACACCAAGGTTAGGAGAAAGAACATCCACTCCTTATCTACTGAGCAAGTCAACTCATCACAGAAGGCCAACAGGTTGGTTAAGTGTGATTTACCCTTCATAAACGTATGCTGACTACGCAGTCACATTCTTGTCCTTAATGTGTTTAGAAATGGTTTCCAGGATTAGTTGTTCCAATGCCTTCCCAGGAACTGAGGTGAGGCTGAACAGGCCATAGTTCCCCTGATCCTCCTCCTTTCCCTTCTTGAAGACAAGAATGACACTTGTTTTCTTCCAGTCCTTAGGAACCTCCCCCAATTGCCATAGCCTTTCAAAGATTACCAAGAGTCTCTTTGCAATTACAAGCTCTCTCAGCACTCATGGATGCACCCCATCAAGGTACCGTGCTCTCTAACCCCGTCCTCCTCCACCAAGGTGTCTTCCTTGCTCTGAACTTTCCCACTGGTCTCAGAAGTCTAAAGGCAAATTTTACCAGTAAAGACAGACGAAAAGAAGGCATCGAATACTCAGGTCTCTTCCATGTCCTCTGTCACCATGTCCCCTGCTCCTCTCAGCAGCAGGCCTGTGTTTTCCCTAATCTTCCTTCTGCTCATGATGTACCTGTAGAAGGCCTTTATTGTCACCCTTCACATAGCTCATCAGATTCAACGCCAGATTGGTTTTGCTAATCCCATCCCTGCATGCTTGGGCAGTGCCTCTTAATACTCCTCCTGGGTCACTTGTCCCTGCTTCCTCTGCTTGCATTCTTCCTTTTTACGTTGGAGTTTAGTCAGCAGCTCCTTGTTCATCTATGCAGGCCTCCTGCCACCTTTGCTTGACTTCTTGCTTGTTAGGATGGACCAGTCTTGAGCTTGGAGAAGGAGATTTTTGAAAATGAACGAGCTCTTCCTGAACTCCTCTTTGGGACAGTATCCTACACGATTCTTCCAGACAGATTCTTAACAGGCCAAAGTCTGTTCTCCTGAAGGCCAGGGTTGTGATCCCGCTTTTAGCCCTCCTCCCTCCTTGCAGGATCCTGAACTCCACCATCTCATGGTCACATGGACCTTTCCATCCCAAACCAGGCCTTCCTTGTTTGCAAGTATGAGGTCCAGCAAAGACCCTCCCCTTGTCACCCTCTCAATCACCTGAGCCAGAAAGTTGTCATCGATGCACTCCAGAAACTGCTTGAACTGCTTGTCCCCTGCTGTTTTGTCTGTCCAGCAAACCCTGGGGTGGTTGAAGTCCCCCATGAGGACCAGGGCCTGGGAATGCAAGCCGCCTTCTAGTTGTCTGAAGACCCTCTCTACAATATCACCCACGTCGGCCTCCCTGCTCATCCTGACCCAAAAGCTCCTGGCTGGCTCAGGACTCCTCCCCAGGCAAGGTATTACAGCTCATCCAAATGAAAAGAAGGGAGCAGAAAAGGTGTTCTTGGTAAATATGGTTATAAATAATTACAACTTTTAACAGCAGCAACTCTATCGCCTCCTTCCTTTCCAGAAAGCCCGAACCAGAATGCTCCAAAGCACTGGCAGCGGAGCAGACTGTGCAAGCAAGCCATGAGGTCCTTCCCAATAGCCAGGAGAGAACAGTATGCAGGGGGGGGCATCTGGATTTATCTTCAGAAATAAGTTACTCCAGGCTTGCACACGTTGGGCAGGCAACAGGAACTGCATACAAAGTTATCGCTTAGTTACTGCACCCTGGTACCAGATAATCACTTCAAACTGACCTGCGTGTTTGCAAAGAAGACAAACGTGTGGGCGCTCAGACGGGAGGTGAAGGGCTATACCTGCTCTCATACGGCCACTTTCCCTGCCACCTTCCCAGGAACCGTGGGCAAATCTGTCTGCCGTGCCGAGCGCACCGGCGTGTTTGCAGGAAGGTTTTACAAGACTATGGGAGGAAGGAGGGTCCTTTAGCCTACTCCCCACTGCAGAGTGGGCAAGTTACAGGTTGGAGACGAAAACAGCATGTGCGCTTTAAGTCTTAAGACAACACTGCCAAGCCAGGCTGGGCTATTTTTCTGGGTGTTGCCCTAACATCTTGATCAGCCACAGAAATGTCTCAGCTGGAGTTTAGTCACGCTTCTGACCCAGACTAGCTGGCACCACTGGGTTAAACAAAGGGCAGCCCTGCCTTGCCTCCTTCCTGCGCCCAAATTAATCAATTCATCCTTGCAAATATCAAAAGGATGTGAGCACCTGAATGGAGAAGGGTTACGCAAGGCAACAGGAGATCACAGCGCCAGATTTAAGTAAAAAGTTTAAAGTAGCAAGAAAATATCCTTAATCCGCATCAGTTTTCCAAAGGAATTTTTGGACACCCTCACCTCTATTTCTTCAGAAATGTGAAAATAGCTTTGATAATACAGACAAAAATACACCACAGCATGGAATCCTGTTTTGTCAGAATAACGAAAAGGAAAATGAAGAGTCTTACCCCACTTTTACTTCTATGATTGTTGCTCTAATTATGGTGATTGTAACCTGGAAAAGGGAACAACGCTAGTTCTTCCCCGGCAGCTCAGAGCATGGTGTCAGGGCTATTTTTACCAATTAACAGATCTCCAGCTTGTCACAAAGAAAATACACTGAGCAACAAGTCTGGCTGCCTCAACTCATCACATGATTGGTCTTAAAAAAACTTTTGGTTTTGACAGAATAAATTAGCGTGCAAATATGAAACAGCATTTCGCAGAATCCACTCACACGATGTTGTATATCCTGCATGCATATGTAAAATACAGAATATAATGCACATACAGAGAACTCGCAGTGATTGCTAATTGGGTACAAAATGTATATACCATTTCTTTTCTAAAAGCGACAACATTTGTGCTTGGATTACTTGTCATCCAGGTAGCAGGCTGGTGTTCACACTGCTACTTTAAAAACTTAGGCAGCCGCACCGAGTTCTGTCTTTCCTGAGATAAAAGCATGTCCTGAATATTCTTTATTCTTCAGGGCTACTAATTTGAACAGACCTGTCACTCTAAGTAGAGGGAGTTGTGGAATATTGACATTCTATTGAATTATTTAAGATAAATTAACAATGTTTCACATCCTGGGAGATTGCTATTTGCAGAAAAAGCCTGACATACTTGTGTTTAGACCTAGTAGCCAGAATGTGGGGAAGTTACAATTCATAAACTGTTTTTTATTCCTCATGGAAATAAACAGGAGACGCACCAGCTGACTGCATGTGACTCGCCTCGGCGCTGCAAGCAGAACTGAGAGTTTTGAATATTTTATTCTGCTTTGTTACAGATGGCAAGGACAGGAGTTCTTATGTTACCGTCTCGCGAATTTATGGCAAAACCAGTCCCTTCCCAGTCAGCACAGACAAAATGTTGATGACTAGACTCAAAGCTATGGGATGCTCATTCCCTGTCAGCAGAAGTCATGTTTAGACTTATAAGAGGGTTAGAAGGCATTAGCTCTCCCGCTCTGGAAATCCCAAGGAGGGACCCTGAGCACCACTGCCGTTTCAGGCCTCTACCCTGACCGCAGGCAAGAGCCGAGATACCATAAACTCCAGGCACCTTTTATGGTCACACAGCACTCCTGTCCGTCCGTGCACAGACACGGGTCTTTTCTAGGGCTGGCGAGTCTGGAGCAAAAGTTCGCAAATGAAGAGGCAGCATTAATTCTTAATGGGTGCTGTGGCACAGGAGTTCAAGCCGAGATACTCATAATGTTCACAGACAAAAAAGAAGTAACACGGCTTGGTGAATCACCACCGTAATTCCCTCGGCGAATTATGGGCTTGAGCTGATGTACAGAGAAATGCCGTCCAGGATTCAGTGCCAACTCGCTCTGGGTGGGTATGCTGCCTTTCAAATCCTCACCAGACGGACTGTGGAACATTAGCATGGAAAGGCATACATACACACATATATACACACACACACACACACAGGTATGTCTGTGTATATGTAAAGTATTTATTTGTTTATATATATATATGTGTGGAGGGAAACTTCTGAAACAGCTCCATTCCCTTTTTTTTTTTTATTTTATTTTTTGTTTTAACCTTTTCTGCAAAACACAGAGCAGATGTTCAGAAGAGAAGAAGGGCAGTCGAAGAAGGGTGTACCCAAAGAGCAGAAGACAGTGGCCCTGCCCACTTGACTCTCATGGGTTGGGTGTCATCAAGACCTGAAGGACCAGTGAGGTGCCTTTGCTGCTCACATTGAGAAGTGACCCTGGCAGTGGTGGGTCTCCATGGCAAGCTGGAGGGGTAGCAGCAGCACACGTGCTGGTGACACGGATGGTGGGACCGGGAACAGGGCTGGGCACAGGCTCTGCACTCCGGGAAGGAAGCCCGTCCCTCCCATCCACCCAGAAACCTTTGAACATGGAGAGGAGCAATTCGACATCTGACAGGCCACCAAGGGCACAGTACCCCGTTTGCAAACATAATGCTGAGTCACTAACCATGCCTGAGCCACTGACAACGGGAGATTAGCGTGAATTTATGGCTGAGGTCCCTCATTTTTCTTCATCACGGTAATGACTCATTTCCTACCCACAGGGGCGAAGGGCTGGCTATAAAACCTCCCATTGTTTCTCTCCCTTACCTGGTAAGAAGGGGATTAAAATGGGCATTTATTTGTGCTCCCAGTTTCTACAGAAAATTATGTAGGAGGAGTTTGGTGAAAGATTTCAGACAGGAGTGTGTGGATGTGGAAAGAGGCTTTGAAAGGAAAAGAAGAAAAAAACCAAATGGGCTTAATCTTCAATTCAGCATTAGTCGGATTATCTTTTATATACAAATGGATACACATCTATAATCTTGCAGACATAACCGTAAGCATATATGGAGCCAGGCAAAGGGTGCATGCCCACACCAACGTGTACCTGCTGAGCCTGATGCGAGCCCTCGGTTACTTTGTCCATTCCACCTGTGTCGGCATATTCCCTCTTAAAGTTTCTGAATCTCTCACAAGCCAAAACAGCTTCTTTCCCAGACCCAACATGCCACAAACACTTTTTTTTTTTTTTTTTTTAATAAAACCCCCACAAATATATTCACATATGTTTTCGAGGTTCTGATTTAGCTAAAAACACCCAGTCATCAGCTAGGGAGAGGTATCAAAATCCAGCATCTCCAAGCTCATTAGAATTTAGAAAACCAAAGCATTTTACCATTGATTAGATAACCAAAAAGAGCCTAAGATACCAAATCTTAATCATCCATCATCTCGCATGCAACAAGTATTTTACATTTTAAATACTGCAAGTTTCCAGAATGCTGCTGGTTTTATGAGTGATCTACAGTAGGATCAATACAGTTGGAGTCACGCCAAGGAAGAAGCTAATTTTACAGAAATGAGGGGAAGACCACCTCTCAGTAGCACTAGAGAAATCCTTTCTTTTATTTTCTTTTGAACAGCTTAAATAGAGCTTTGCTACCACTTGTTCCTCACCATTTAACTTATCAGTCCCCAAATCATACTAATTAAGCGTTTATTATACATAGTAAACCACATAAAGAAACTTCTTGCTCAGGAAAAGTGCCAAATGCTACATGGAGCTCTGGCAAAGTCTTCTCCCACCTTCCGTGAATCATTATGCTTTTAAAAGAGCAGTATGATCCAGAAAAAGAACTGACATAACAACTCTGTCTTTTTCAACACATAGGTTTCCTATTATGTGTACTTAACAACTTGTTTGGAGCATCTTCACACCACGATGGCCATAATAACTACTTTGAAGTACCAACCTTAAAATAAAGGGCTTATATACACAATTGAAATGATTGCCGCTCAGGAATTACCACGCACCAGCTGAGCTCTTGCACCTCAGCTGATGCGTGGCACTTTATTAACTCTTGGTAATCCATAAATATAAACTGGGATTAACCACAGTTTATCTGCTGAAGAGCTGAACACTTCTTTTCTACACGCTTCCCAAGTCGTGTGTCCAGCATCACTTGTCATTTTGAAAAACTTGGCCTACGTGCTCACGGTATTTAACTCTTGCCAGTGCCACCATCACCACTCCAGTACAGAAAGCAAGTTCAGGAAGCAATCCTCCTCCAATTCCCCCATTATTAAACGGAAGTGTTGATTACTGGCTTGTAGAGTAGGAAATATTTCTTATTTCACTGTTGATACAGATGTAGCCCTGAGTAGAATTAGATATAAAACATGCACAAAGGCGCTGAAGTAACAATAGTAACTGGGGGATACTATAAAGGAAAAAATACATTTTAACATAGATATTTTCTTATTCCCCTCTTTGCCACCCTAGTTGCAGCATTTAGTGATACCGATGCAAGAACAAGGAAGAATTCAGCTTAATCTTGCAGATCTCAGGCTGTTTTTTACGGACTCAACAGTATAAAGCCAAAAATCCCAAAACTGAAATGTGTAAACTGGGCAAATACGGGTCCAAATGGTCACTGAGAACAGTATATGGAAATGCATCATTTTTTATGAACGCATTCTCAGAAATACACTTTAAAATAAGGCTTTAAATACAACATATTTCCACACATCTGTTTTGATATACTAAAAAAAAAATAATCGTATTTCTTGGAGGCCACTGTGTCCTCTTCAAGTATGAGGAGAGCATGACTAGTGGAAGAGCTTGTACCATTGAGACACTGGAAGAGCTTTGAAAATTATTAAAGAAAAGAAATTTGAAAAATCCTGAGCTAGTGTTCTCTTTTTTTTTCTTTTTTTTTTTTTAACATAAAATGTAGTAAGCAGGAAAACCTTAAACTGCAAGGCCTTCAGTCAGGTCATGCTGATCTCAGTATCTTCAGTTCTCATCCATCTTACCCGCCACCAAAGGTGGTGTACCTTTGATGTGAACTAATTACATTCGAAACATTTTGTCAAACAGCTTAATGCAGATGCCAAATAAGCTCTGTCTGTCTAAACAGGGCTTTAGACAACTTATCACTTTCAGTGTTAACTAAGAGCTAAGTTCCACTTCAAATAGAATATTATGCTGCACAGAAAAAGATCTGCATATAAAACTTCAGACAAAAAAAGGGTTAAAAAGCCACACTATTGGGGTTTTTTATTTCAATACTGCAACATTCCCATGGTCATGACTGGAACGGGCATTACTGTGTATGGGTGTGTACGCACATGTGTGCAACAACAAAATACACAATGCCAAAAGCAACATTTCTTTTATCTGATAAAACTATCTACATGACAAGAGGACGTGTTTTAGGACAAGGCATTCTGTCTGCTGTCTGCTGCAACATTTCAAGATCTCCTCAAACGAATCTTGTTTATTAAAAATGTATTAAAAAGAATAATTATTNAGGGGGGGGAACAACCAAAATTCTCCACCCAGAGCACTGGAGCCCGGGGTGCTGGAGGGAAGAGAAAATTGTTCTTCTGATCCTGTAAGTGAAAAACGTTCTTTCACTTCTGGGCAAAAGCATCTAAATTTTCTCCCTGGGAGGAGGGAGATGAGGCAGGGGAAGACAGGGGAGAAAGACACTGCAAGGGAAGTCTCTGAGGGGACTGGAATTCACTCACCACATTTCTTAAGAAATCTCCTATTCCTTCTGTACATACTCATATTTGTTTAAAACAGTTCCGCTGCCTTTTCGTGAAGGAGAAAAAAAAATAAAATCTAACACTGACAAATCAAAAATACATATTTCGGCACGTTTTGATGAAGCAACAGCCCTCCCCACGATAGCCACCACCATTCTCTCATTTGACCAGTTTTCTACTGGGTGTCCTCGTACCTTTGCTTTGATGCACGAGTACAATCCCTTCTCCTTCCATCAGTTTCGGCTCTTAAACATGCAAGTAGTAATCTGAAACCCTTCACTATACTTCTGCACCAGTTTTCAGCAGGGTCTGGTTCACAGAAGATTTCTTCTTTTCAAGAGAAGGAAAAGGTTACAAGTTTTCCCACAGTTTCAAAAATACCAAGTACACTGTCCAGTAGGCTCAGATACATCTCCTTTTAAAAGTTCGCGTGCCTTTGGAAAAACGTTGTTAAAACTGGCTAGAAAAGACCTGCTTTTGAAAGCAGGGAGCACTGTTCAGTTCCTCTCATATCGCAGCCTCTTAAAATACAAACATTACATACCATGACAAAGGAAAAAAGCTAGACTGTTTCTCTCATTTAATGCCATTGTAAGCCTACAATAACATCCTAGTCCCATCTTTTCCCACTTATTCCCATGTCCCCCTGTTTACACCAGTGAAAGCATCTCATCTTTCTTACGGCGACCTGGAGAGAGGAGCTGATGTAGGGTTCAAATTAATGGGGGGGGAATGTTTTAACAGCCCAGTTCTCCAATTTGGTTCACACATGCCCAAGCCCAAGGCAGAGGGCAAGAGCTCTTGCAACAGCACCGCTGGCTGTTTAAATGCTTGAGAAGCTACGGCATCCTCCAGTTAGATTGCTTCCTAGCATCTGAGACAACTATGCAACTAAAATTAACTATCTGATAATTAAATAAAAGGTGATAATCAAGATACACACTTTCAATTGCAGAAAAATTAATCGCTGGTTGCTTGCCTGGGAATTTAACTGGATTCTCAAGACATTACTAAGTCCCAGGAAACCTTGCAAACTGCACAAATATGGATGGAGGTTGCTCCTCTGCTCACCTGTCTTCTCACCTGGCTTTCCTGTTTTTGCCCAGAGCAGATCTGTTGCAGTTTCCAGCATTTTAAACGATCTGCTGTGGGCACAGGAGAGACCTGGCAAGCTCCCTACGGGCTCTCAGGACATCCTTACCTCCATCCCCACTCGCGCAATGCTCTTCACTTGGTTCTCCTCCACAAGTCACTAAACCTTACCTGGGTCCTGCCTTCACTCCTCCCGCACTACCGTGCTGCGTCCACACGGCTCCTCATGCAGTGAGCTTCCAACCATCTCTACAGGGAGCCCATAATACTCAAAGAAACCACTTCTAATATTGCCTGCTCTCTCTAGCAAACTCCCCAACCCAAAGGCAGCAGTCCCTGCCAAGAGCAACAGATTAAAACCAATTTAAGAATTTAGGAGAATATTTCTGAGTTTTGCAGAGCCAGTGCATGCTAGGAAGGCAAGACTGCTTCTTTACGCGCTACCCTCTCACGGCCTTCCACATTTGGCCCTGTTTGAAGACTCAGTTTCCAGAAGAAAATCGCATTTATCAAGTTTGAGTACGATTAGGTTTCTAAAGGTCAAATTTAGGCTGAAAACAGGGAGGTGGCCTGTAAGGAGAGCAAACCCGTATCTCTCCCTCCACTTACTGTAAATGACAAGCAATCAACTTGTGGAATTCACTGATGCAGGGGTCAAAGACAAAATCCCGTGGGTGGATAATTTTACAACCATTAACGACACTTACAGTTACGCAGAATCCAGCAGTAAAAGGGAAACCGAAGGCCACAATTTTAGGGTGTAATCTATTTGCAAGCGGCTCAGGAAAAGACAGTCTCCACTGGTGGCACCCCACACAAACACATGTACAGACAGACAGACACAACTGGGTTCTAATCTGCAAAAACTTGCGTTTAAGAAGACGCTATCCACATCCTTAAATGCTTGTGATATGTCCTTTGCTAGAAAGGAGAGACTAGCTGTGCACTGTTCTCTGGTATGTCACGTCAGCCAACGCCAGGAGAAGGGTACCCATTAGAAAACCAGTGGCCTGAATTATCATTCCAGTACATATTTCCCTGCTACACCAATAAAGACAAGCTACGGCAGAGGTCACGAAAAGGCATCCCACGGCAGAACGGCAAAGAATGAAAGAAGGGTGCAAGACAGTGATGTTGCTCCAGGATCAAAGTGCTATTCAGTAATCTCCATTATTGTGCCTCGTTGATATTTTAAGCAAATCAATCTGATCTCATCGCTGTGCCTACTAATGTTTTAAAATGCAAATAGCAGTTTCTTATAATAGCACCTAGATTTCTCTCCTGGAAACATCTTTATAATTCACATCTTATTAGCCACAAGAATTCCAATTACACATCTTCTCTTCTAATTCCTACCAACCGATTATTAGCATTAGATGATAATAGAGTATTTTCTGCTAATATATTTCTTAATAACATCAAACTGCAGAATGCCTTTGTGGTCTAATAATTGAATAACTGCACTGAAGAGAGTACTAAATTACTGGAAAATGTTTTACTTTAAGTCTTTAGTACTGTTCAAAAACATGGACTATTTAAAACGCGCTCACAGTTTAGCTACATGCATCATGCAAGTTACATTTGTGAGCAAAGAAAAACAAAACCAAATTGTTTAAAGATCAACACATAATTCAAGTTTCTGGAGGTGAGAAGACAGCTACATCCACATGCACAAAGAGATGATACAAGGTTTAATACTGAGAAAAGAAGAGCACACTAAGTTTCTGGGTTTTGTTAGCAGAACTAACATGAATGACACCCTAAGATGTGCATTCACAACGCAAGCAGGTATCAGCTGCTAATTTGCAGAACATTTTTCTTTAATTTTTGAGGACCATTAATAACATTAAAGCAAGAAATCAGAAAAGGCTCGGAGAACGATGAACACTGGAGACCACTGTCACAGCAGAAAACATCCTCATATGTTTATGTTGCAAAACTTAACCACTAAAAGAAATTATGAGTAATGGATCCTGCGGTGCCGGGGACTCTCTAAATTAGCCATTGAGTCCTACAGAAAGAGTAGAGCTCTAGGGCTGGGATAGGCACTGCAAGTCACAACTAAGGAATGATAATGGGAAGCATGAGGTAGCTTGAAGTTCATCTTCCCTCATCCTTCCAGGCTCATAGTGCCATCCCTGCCTCTCTTCCCCCCAGCTCTCCAAAATCCGCACAGGGCAACACGCACCCATCGATTGAGCCGTGTGCCTAGATAAATAGTATCTCGACTGGGAAGAGTTCAAGGTAAACACTTCAACTAAAGAAGAAAACAAGCAAGGAATGGGGGAAAAGAGTTCACCTCTTTATGCGGTATCCTGTGTGGTGCAAATACACCCAATTAGATGTGTCCGTGTAATTTTCACATCAAACATCATGAACTCCATACTCAGCTCCCAAGGCAACTAATTGCATTGCTCACAGTGGATTTTCCCAAGTTTTTTGAGAACACTGCCGGCACTCTTCAATAAAGCCATTTAACATAACAGAAGGTTAAAGTGAGACACAAACACTTGCTTTTTTTAATTTACACCTTTCATTTACTTCCACAGAAATGTCAGGAAAGGGCTGAGATATTGTGTGATGTACTGTCATGTACGCTTCCTTTTAAGAGCTGGGTTAAAAGAAAAGGCTTGGATTAAGAGAATGTAATCAAGATCTATACCTTTAACAAATTTTTAGACAGTCAGAAGAGGGTGCACGCTCAAGGGCATTGATCTTAACGTGCCTTCAGAACAAAGAACGAGAGTCCTGTCTTACATATTTACAGACATGAAAACAGGTGGTGAGGAAAATCTGCAAATGTAATGACTTCAGATGATCTTTCTCAAAAAATCACGTAGAACCGGCCTTCACCGCAAGGATCAGGCTAGTAAAACACCGTTTGTGCATATTACACTGAGCACGACAAACCTTCCCAGCATGAGAAACTATTAGCCTTTATATCATCATATTTATGCAGTTGCAGTAATTTTTTTGATAAATACCCTTCGTGAACCACTAAGCTACAGAAGATGCCTGTTTAAAGTAGGTGTAATACTACACGGCGCGGGGAGAGGGGAGTACAGTGTCAGATGCACCGATCTGATGGTACTTTATAGGTTGCATTTTCAGCCTGCAGGGCTTCTCCAAGGGTGGTATTTACATCCTAATTCAGGGAGCTACTGATCTCACCTCTTGCATCAGAAATGTGGTTTCATCCACCAGCTGAACTACGGCCCTAACTGCAGCTTGCCTGTTCTGGAGCCCCTGGCTCACCTCTTTTTTGGTGGCACTCCATCCTCCGACAGGCAGCTGCTACCCAATGCGAAAACCAGAGAGGTCCATCTCCTCGAATATCGACACCACCACCTTCTTGCCCCCTCTGCTTCCCAAAGACATTTGCGTAAGGATGATCAAACACTACAGAATAATTACTACCCTCCCGTTCTTCTCTTCCAAAACCCCATTAAGAAAACCTTCCCCTACATAAACCACCAAAGGAGGACTCCTCCTTACAGAGCAATCCTGCCAGATAACCTGGAAACCCAGCAAATAGCAGAGATGTTTTAAACGTGCAACGACGACCCCAGTGGGCTCAGGAAGGTCGCCAGCAGTGCTGCCAAGGCCCTGTGTCACTGCAATTTATTTTAATGTGCAAGCACTGTAATTTACAACTGGGCTAGATTAGTGCACCCAGAGTGGGGAGAACCCACGGCTATTATAAAAATCATATAAATGAGGGTTTTAATTAAAAATATTGTGCAACACAAAATGATTACTTAAAGGAGCAGGAAGGAGAGGGCTGAGTTCTTCACTTGCATTTTTAAGAACAGTTTTTGAGAAGGAGCAGGAAAGACGACAGAAACAGTGGAGATTACGCCATAAAACTTCTCTGGAGTAACACCAGAAAGAAAGGGTGCAGGGGAAAAAAAAAACCAAGCTTTCCGAAAGGAAGATGGAAATTTTCTCAGCAAAAGAAAGGAAAATTAAGCAGAGTTATGACAATAAAACCTACTCAGGTATCAGATTTATCTCCTCCAGTTTGTGACCGCCAAGGAGGCACTCCAGTTAAGTGTCTCCTGACATCTTCTTAGCCAAGAGCCTCCCAGATCCCCTTCTTTGCCACCCGAAATTTTGCCAAAAAACGAGCTCCACGGGGAAAAAGAGGGAAAGCCAAAACAACACTGACACTGGTTAGCAGAAAGCAGAAGCGCATCCCACAGCTGTTCACAATGTTTAATAAACAGGAGAGGAAAGTGTAGTGTTTAAACTACAGAAGTAAGTTTATACTGAATAATATAAACTCCTATTGGCAGCACAGGGGAATAAAGCCACTGAAGAGCCAGTACTGTAGCCCTGATGGCCACCGCTCCTGGAAGGTTTCCTGAGAGGATCTGAATTCATACATCCAGGGTGACACGGACAAAGCTGGGGCAGGAAAAAGTAGGAAAAGTTCATGCTTCAGTGAAAGTACCAGGCTTGCACTCATCGGCACGGCATCGTGCCAAAGCCAGGGCAAGGAGGTTGGGGCTTCAACCGTGTCCCAGGAGAAAGGAGGGAAGAGCCTACAAAGGTCTGCCAGCGCGGTTGGCCGATGTAAAAACTGACATTTCCAATAGAGGCTGGGCGTGCTGACGTGCCGCAGATCTGCTGAGAAAAGCGCGTTGTCCCCAGCCATGGCGGTGCAGTAGAAACCCTCAGCAGAAGGGCGGCGGGGGCTGCAGCAAGGCAGACCAACCTCTTTCGGAAGGGTGCGAGCAGACTGCAGCCACTATCTCTGCCTGTGGGTTGCAGTAGAGACAACGCATTCATTTTCCCGTGCCTCGCAAGGGCACTCCCTCTTCCCCCCTACCCACTCCACACAAGACCACTAGCACTGTAAATTAAGTGCGATGTGTAAGTAGTTTCATTCACCCTTCGAGAGATATGGGCCAAACCAAGGCGCACCGCTGTCAAGAATCCTGCTGCCTGAGCCAAACTCAAATCATTTTATTTCTGGTGTTGTTACCCAAAGAAATTGCCTATTTAACAGATGAGAACAGCACTGTAACAGAGACCAGACACTTGGAAATTTAGTACAACACATGAAACAGTGTCTCACAGAATGGTAATTAAAAAAATGAACAGAAAATTGACTTGGCTGAGAACGCTCTCATATGGCTAAAATGCACAAGCTAAGCATATGTTAGGCATTGTACAGCGTACCGCATGGGTATCCCAAAGCTTGGTGCTAGGATAGCTTGGATTTCAATATCTTGGAAATATCAGTATCTGAACGGGGTTTAGAGCCAAAATTAAAAAGGAAATCACTCCTTCCATTCAGTAGGAGAGAATAAAAATACAGGAAGATCTCAAAAATATTAGGAACATCAAAGGGAATAAAGCAGTATATGTGTTTGTTGAATACCCCTTAACACATAGAAGTGTTTGGAATAATCTAAATTACACATTTGAACTAGGAAGGAGGAGTTTATTGTAGGGAGGGGGGAGGCTTTGTGTTAGTAGACACAGAAGTAGAGCAGGGACTATCATGCAACCAGCTACACGAAAAAGGAAAAACACCTCTGAACACATGTAGAAGTTTCACAAAACAGTGAGGTGATAAGATAGAGCACAACAACCTCTGAAGCCATCACAATCCAGCACCCCGAGAGTATTACTGGCAGTGAAATTACATTATATTAATAATGTCTAGACCTGACCCTCTACCACATCTGCTCACCCACAGCCACTTGCATACGTACAACATGAGCAGCTGGCACCAATGGAAATAGCTGGTCTTGATAAAAAAAGGGTATCTGTATATTTGAGTACAGTATGGGCAAATTACTTTGCCTATTATGGTTGGTAGCATTAACCTGAACTTCCAAAAGCACTTTTGTAAATCACAAATACATCTCCAGTGACTATTCCTGCTGTTAACAAGCTAAGCATTAGAAGAACACGTAGGTTGGATTTCAAGCCTGGACTCCTAGGAAACTACAAAGGCTTCAGTTGGAACAAGAAACTGCAGACTTATAAACACTAACAACCCATGTCCCTCTTTAGAGAGGGACGGTGCCTGACAGCGACAGCTTCAGGACAGCCCATACCAGTTACTCTAGAGACCCTGATTTTTCCTGTCCCTCTCTGAACGTCGTCAGGTCACAGTCAAAATACTGTTATCTTCTCTGACAAGGCAACATTCTGGGTGTCTGTGGACAGTCTAGCAAACGCATCGTGTATTTGCTCGAGAAAAACGGTGAACTTCAATGCTGTCATTAATGTCACACTAGAAACAAAATGAGACATACAGTCCGCCTCCTCTAATGATTATGTCACCACAGAAGTGATGTAAATCTGAGCTTTCACTGCTGCCTGCGGGAAGCAAACACCGAATCCTGCAAATGGCTTTACCTCCTCTGCAGCCACCCAGCGCTGAACTGCGGGTCTTCATGCTCCAAACACAGTGAGGGTTTGGGAGGCAAGCTACGGGCTCGTGAATAAGTGCACAGCTCGTGCCATCCTCCCTTGAGTGCAAACACTATGTAACAGAGGAGCACCAAAATGAGTCATGAACACCCATAAGACGAGAGGCAGACAAGAGGACTTCAAGCAATACCCCACAGAAGTAACCCAAGAGACAGCCATGACCAAAAAGAAATGAGAATGAAAGCTTCTTAAGAGATACTTCAATTAAAATTTCTTACCTTGAAAGTGTTTAAAATTATGTGCTTTTAAATGCTGAAAAAAGAAACCCTTAAATGTTTTAAGAATATGACATAGATGAGACAGGTTGAGGGAAAGGGGAGAAGAAGAATTGTTTGGCTCAGTCTAGACTATGCCCCACAGCTCCAAGCGAGGACGGCACGGGAGGAGGGATGCAAGCACCAGGACAGAGTTGGAAGGGCTGTTGTAAGAGCAAAGGCAACAACAGCCTGAACAGCAGAAAGCAGAAATGGCTCTGTTAGAACAACTCGCCAGGGAGGCAGACCCCATACCACTCATCAGTCTTTTATTTTTCTCCATTCACTTCATCCATGGACAGGCTGGGCAGAAAAAGTGAAGTTTTCTTTTGTCCCAGCCTGGACCCACAACCTGCACAGATCAAGTTCTTCTGAAAAAAATCTAGTGAAACACCTAGCGAGAACACAACACTGGCTAACAAAAGAAAAGCCGAGGGCTGATAAAATCAAGTCTCACATGAGCTTGTTTCAGGTGGCTGTGTGAGGGAGGAAACTGTTTCTTTAAACAACGGGCGCCTGCCACCTACAGAATTTGCATTAAACATATCCATGACTCAGGCAGTGAAGTGGTGCAACATCACTGGTTAGGGATTAGCTCCAAGCATATGACCAAGAAAGAGTGGACTGGAATAAACAGCCCTAATGCCACCAGAAGGATTTCCCCAGCTGGTACCACACAGCAGACAGGACTGGGTAAAACCCAGCAGAGCTCCTGCCACTGGCATAAAACTTCTCAGTGGACTTTGGCACTCTTCATTTTCTGGCAATCGTAAAAACAGGCTTCCGTGCTCGCTCAGCATTTTCCAGGATACATCAGTTCCCCCTGGTTTCTTTCAATATTCTGGAAGCTGTATGGCATTGGTAGGTAAAATAGCACATGTTGTCACCACCCTGGGGTGAAGCATCATCTGCCTTGGCACTCTTCTCATCTGTGTGGGAGAGGCAGATGTTTCGTGCATATTTGGCCACCCAAAACATCTGCATGACAACTGAATCTGAGCAAGGCATTAATCCCAGCATTCAAACACTGGTCCTCAGACAAGCAATATGGACACAGAGCAGACATTTTTAACCTTTTTCCATTTACTGATGGAAGGCAGGGGTCCTACACGGAGAAGGTCAGTCCAACAACAGGCTTAGTTATTTTTACCTCCCATATTACAACCTGCTTAGGAACAGGCCACCCGTGGTCACAAGTCAAGAGATGACAAGTTGGAGGCCCCTGGCCTGAAGTCTCAGGTCCCTCCGATGCTGAGCAACAGACAGAGGTGAAATGTGACCCTGAACCAGAGCCCGAGAGATGTTTCGGTATTGATGGATACTCAGCTGAACGTAAGGCGGTTTTACCGTAGGCTGCCTTTAGCAGCTTGCCTTTGTTGCGTTACAGAACAAACCCCACAGTGAGCTCAAAGCTAATTTAGTTGGTTGATTGTAAATTCCAGAGGCCAGATTTGGTTGTCAGTTGCATAAAACACAAAAACAACTATTTCAACAGAATTACTCCACATGCCTGGCCCTTAGTCTCAACCAGTAATAGGGGAGATGCTGGCAAGATAAAGAGGCCATCTATGCTATCATTAATGAAGTTTCAGGTAAAACATGATGCAACGTTATTTCAAAATACTGACATATTGCTACAGGTATTTGGTGCTCTTCCCTTAATTACAATTGCTGGAGAGCACTTTTTTCTCTCCAACATTTGCTTGCCTGAAATCTAATGGCTGCGTTAGAAAGCCTGCAGCTGGACGGGCCATTTTTCTTTACTCATCTTTGTCATTAGCATGCGAAACTTACGGAAAGGAGAACGGACTCTTTTTTGGATAGACAGAGTCAAGACCCTCTCCAAAGAATTACTGGAGGAGGAAGGGGGAATCTCATCTGCTAATTCATCCGTTGCACAAACTCAGCCCTCTATTAAACAAAAGTTGTATTAAAGCAATTTACCCATGGCCCCTCTTTCCTTCATTTCTTTGCAGCACTTTCAGAAGTTAAGCTCCCTCATTACCAATAAGCCATGGTTGTCAGAGACGCCAGTTGTTAAACAACTCTTTGCAGTGATGTTATTAAAGCTTCTGGATAAAAGCTGCTAACAAGTGCAAAACAACTGTCTGGCATTTCCATCCAAGATGCTTTCCAAAGCTCAGCAGGCCATGCTTCAAGGAGGTCTACCTATTAGGTAGGGCACAGCAGAGACTGAAGAGAACGCTGCCCACAACCCCCCAGCTAAGGTAGATATTCTCCATCTTCCACACTGTTAACTGGTTTGCAATAGAGCAGTGAGCTGACAGCCCAGCAGAGCTCCCACAACCCACAGTCATGAAGGATGTAAAAATGTCAGATCGACCAGAATGTTAGTATCTCACGCAGGCTTACAAAAAGAACAAGAGTACAAGAATAATTATCATGGGCTACAAAACGGGGCATGTACTCCTTGGCCATTTAGCCATTACTCCAGAATTTCACAACTAATGATACAAAACCCCAAAAGTTAGTTTAAGAATTTGTTAGAAATTTAACGAGATTTCTTGGTCATGCAAGAGCTTTTGTTCTGCTACAGTTGTGTCAGACCGATTACAACATACTCTAATTTTGGACATTAAAACATTTAGTCCCAACCAACATTTTCACTAATCTGTCTTAGTGCTTTCATATAAACAGAAGTTATTTAAGGTTCTCAGCTGCAGTGTGAGTGTGATGGGCCCATGTTCATGCTGGCAGGACTTCTCACTGACCCAAAATGGTGAGGTACCACGTGCAAGTGGCATGATATGGGCCCAGTATTGCTACATTCTCTTGATAACAAAACTAGACTGTAATTCTATGCAGGGCTATACTGGGGCGGGGGGGGGGGAAGATTGAAATAAACATAAAGCTGCCAGGACATGTGCAAAAAAGAGTTAATTTCAGATTCACTAAAGGAGCAGGAAAGTAGAAGTAGAAAAGTTGACCCCAGTACCTACAAATACATTGGTACCAGTTCAAAGAGGAATTACCCAATAATGGTTTTTCTAAATAGCCAAACTTCAAGACAGTCATTTGCTTACTTGTTATTTTCCATTTTCATTCTAATTTGAAACACCAACTTCGTTAACAAACAATCCTTCCAGAAGAATAATGGTGGGAACTCTTGTACTATCTGATTTTAAACAGGCACACTCATCAGTGTATCTTTCCAATTTCCTAATAAGGACTGTGCAACACCCAGAAATTCCAGTTCCTTCAGGGAATCCATCCTAGATTTTTATGCTGAAACTCACACACGCTGTGAAAAGACTTGGGGGTAAAGCAGCTACATGTAGGGTTTAGTATTGATGATGCCCTAGTGACAGTGCCTGCTGCAGCTACAAACACCAGGGACACCAGCCACTGATGGAGGTTCACATCCTGCCAAACACTGGGACTACGTTTACTGGAATGGTTTTACCGGGGATGAGCAGTTCCATTTTAAACACTTCAAGGCGGGGACCAAACCTCTAGGAGTCTGCACGGCAAATTAGAAGTGACCACAACTATGAAATCTTGTAATATGCCAGAGACCACGTGGGGTTGTGGGATCTATTGTCTACAGACCCTATCGGAAAATGGATGAGCTGGTTTTGTGGTGGAAACCCCCTCCCCTCCGAGAGCACCAGATTTTTCAAATCATGCACTGACATTTGCATTCCCACCACCCCTGCCAACAAGCTTGAGTTGACTGCTGCTTCTTCAGTGTATGGTGTCTATTTTCACAAGAGCAGTGATGCTACTCCAAACAGTATTTGGGACAGATACGGAGGATAAAGAAAGGAAAAGGACATGGAAGCAGTCAGTGTAGTCTGAAGCCATCCGTTTCAACTTACCAATCCAATTTCTTGGCTTCCTTAACTTCAGGAGTTACCTAAGAAATCCTGTGCTTTATTTCATCCAGTCTCTCCCTATTCCTTGTACACACTAGAAGGATCCATCACATCTGAAGGCAGTTTATTCCCCTCCAGTTCACTCTGCTCCAATTTTCAGTATAAACTGGAAAATCCTTCATGACTCTGCCCCTCTGCAGGTACTGCTCACACTCCCATCCCCTCAGCTCTGCTCCCAGAGGTGCTAACTTAAACCACCACTTCTCGTGCTTTATCCATGAGGACCTCTTTGCTAAATACAGCCTATAAAGCCTCTATAAAACGCTGCATGCTCTTTGTTGACCATAAGGAATCAGACAGTTAACAAGCTAGTCTTACACAGGCTTGGTATTAGCAGTCACTGACAAGTAACTCACCTGTCTTCTCTAAAAATAATTATATAAAGTGTGTATTGCCCGTGCAAGTACACTGACAGCATACTACCACCCTAGTCTACAGAGACCTTTACACTTTGCCAGTCTCATGTCGTTACCAGCTCCAGAAAAGCTCAGGTGCTCACGAGGCACCATAAAGCTCAGGTAGGGATACCAGCCTGGGTCACGGACAATGTTAATAGCATCAGCATACTTCTACACCCAGTGTAATTAGCAAGAGAAATTAGCCCAGATGCCATCCCAGAGTGAGTAACGTAACTCTACATTGGCTTGCACTGAACTGTGACGTTCAGTGTACAGGAGGCCAAACTCTGCTGTCCTTTGTATTCCTTCTCACCCTCTCTCTCATGTTCTCCTCCCATCAGACCCACAGGATTCATAATAAAGCGACAAAAGCCATCACAAATATTCGGCTTGACATTCTGCATAATACGGGCACTGGTTATTTTTGTATAAACCCAAACTAAGCCCAATCTAATGTGGCATTACTAATGTTTTGGAGCAGGGAACACAAACTTGTACAGGGTCAGTCAGCAACTGGTGGGAGCCAGGGCGCCTGTGACCTGCGCACCCCGGCCACGAGAGCAACGCAAATTATATGGCAATATTTGCATCCAGACATAGATCTCCTTACACATATGTATGGGTGGCACATACGCAAGGCATGTACAGAAGCCAAGTTATCTGACCTCAGTCAGATACTATCTGCAATTCAGGACAGAAGGACAGAAGAATTTATTTTGCCTCAATGCTAGCAGAGAATGCTTTTTGCCAGAACAGCTCACTATATTGTATGATAACTGAATGAAGCTAATTTTCAGCGGATTCTATCTAACAGCTCTTAACTGGTAGAAATAGTTCAAGGTCTTCAAAGTATAGAGTGTTGCATAGCCCCCGATTCACACATTCTGCTAATAACTGCCAGACAATTGTATTGAATTTATTCAAAAACCATTAGACAGAGAAATTCATATTCTTCGATTCTGCCTTCAGATACATGCTATATTACACTTATATTAAGGTTAATGTGCAATGCCAATTCTTTCACAAAGGAGCTGCAAATATTTGAAGCTACAGTATCTCTTACTAAGGTGTCTGTTTTACAAGTTTATTGTTTCTCTCTTGCAATTCCCCTTTCATCCCTGCCCCTGCCAGGAGAGCTGGGCTGAAAAAACGGTGAGAACATTAGAGTAAATACAGGCACATATTAAGGAAAGCATTTGAGACATTCTTTGTACAGTGTGCATATGCTACCAGCATTACAAGGATTTTTCTTTCATCTGCTCCTCTGGAGATGAGCCTCCAAAATACTTAAAAACCGCTTTATAAATATCCTTCGAAAAACCATCATCACATCTTCAGAGCGCTGGTGTGTTAAACGCCTGCCACCGAAGAACGATGTTAAAATTTGGGAGGAGTCGGAGGTTGAAGTTGAAGAGCAGAAGTAGCAAGAACGCAGGAATGTTTAAACAAGAGAGCCTCAGTGAGAGGCTGGGGCATGTGGGGACTTCATAGAGAAATAATACACACGTACCATTTATGTTATAAAAAATGTTACAGGTAGGCAGGCTTCTGTAATTTATCTAATACTCTTTTATATTCATGCTTCCTTAGGTTTCATGCAATTTATTAAGTTTTCAGCCTTGCCTGCAGCAAAAAGGATAAACAAAAGCAGATGTGAAACTCCCTTTTTTAAAGGCCCACCAACCTCCTGCAAAGCCTGTAACCAGCTGGGGGAAGCCTGATTGCCATCAGCTCTGCACTCACCAGTCCGACTGCCCTCTCCTCCTGCAGCAAGCTCCGGACTGAGCCCTCCGGTGGTACCCCTGGACCAGCAGCACACCGGGTAGGAACCGGGAGGTTCCCCTCCCTTGTCTAAGATTTCGGTAGGAAATGTGTTTTGTTGGCCAAGGGTTAAGTAAACCCCAAGAACAAAAGAGCCTGGAGAAGGAGGAGATTGGGACAACAACGGTGACACATGTCCCTAGCTGATCACAGAGGACAGAAGGATGGACTTCATGAACATTTGCACAAACAAAAGGGAGAACTACGGGGTTTGGTGTTGTTCAGCAGAGGATAACCAAGAGATTACATCTCCATTGCACCTTTACTAAAAGGCTCTCATTAACATCAACCAAGTAGAAACAGTCACAAAAATTTGCATGTAAAACTTCACCATCCTCACTCACAAAAGAGGAAGTACTGTGTTGAGGCACAGGAGTTCTCGGAAAAGTTCTGAGCACTACTGATCTTGTTTCTGGAAGAACAGTGCCTCCATGCAGGCTGCCCTGCCAGGCAAGACACCACCACGCAGCAGAGTACGGCCCAGCACGCTACCTGGACCCACGCACCACGCCAGCCGGGTTAAAGCCAGCTCCAGTCTGCAACATGACGTGTTGGGCTTGTGTCTGGCCAGCTCAGGGGGCAGTGGAGTAGACCCATCAGGAGATATTCAAAACCCACCTGGATGTGTTCCTGTCCAACCTGCTCTAGGTGAACCTGGCTTTGGCAGGGGGGTTGGACTAGGTGATCTCTGAAGGTCCCTTCCAACCCCTACCATTCTGTGATTCTGTCTCTGCTCCCATCCATCCAGACATACCTTCAATTAAAGGCTGAGGGGGGAACGGACATGGAAGACTGATACTTCCCACTGTTACATCGATTCCTCTTTTATTGTTGCAGATCTATTTCTGGAGATGGAAGCCAACGAGTAAACACACTTACTCCACAATTTTTATTTTAACAGAGGGGCTATCTCTAACCTGACAATCTTGCATCCTTGAGGACCACAAAATTCAACTGAAACCCAACAGGTCGCAGGTTCTCTCCCTCCTACACCCTATTGTCTCAAAGAAAAAGATTCAGCCATGTCCTGTTTTGCACAAATCAAGAAAGCCTCTGAAACCACTTAACCCTCCCTGCTATAGCAGCTGTTTTTCAAACATTAACAGCTTCCAGATTAAAAGTCTCATAAGGCAAAAGGGGTGAGAAGGGAGGCAGGCGGGGGGGGAAATCCCAGCTCACAAGGTGCAGCTGAAAAATAACTAATGGCTTTGAAACTGGAAGGGCAATTCAGCCATACTGCCGCGGCGCTAGTGAGCACACACATAATGAATTGGGGATTCCCCGTGTCAGGGCCAGCTCAGAGCGCGAATTGCAGAGTTCCAGGGAGGATCAATAACTGTCAGAAGGAGAAGAAAGTGAGCACTAAATTCGCTCGCCTTTCATCTTCAACAAATGGAACAGAAAATCTGATGGATGACAGAACCTTTCGTTTCTATAGCGTTCTTGTTGAACTAAAGACTAGTGACATTGAGATGATTTTCGACATGCACTTCTGTAGATCCAGAAGCAATTATAAAAATAAAAATAAAAAGAATTCTGTTACAAAGAAGCCCCCAAACCAGAAGTAGTAATTCAGAAGGGCAGGGTAAATAAAAAATATTAATGAAAGCCCGTGCCAGTGGTCAGCCCCTAGCATGCGAGAGTGCAGAGTTTTGGAAGCATGGAGTACATTAAACACAACACACCCCTTGCCTCCCCCATAATTAAGTTAGAGATGTGAGAGCAAAAGCAATAGAGGCTGTCTGCTTAGTTTCTCTGCTTGGCAGGGCACCACACACACACATGCACACAATTTCTCCTCTCCTCCATTTGTGAAAGCAGGAAAAAAAAAAAGCCCAAATGAGCAGATAAACAAAAAACCCAAAGCAAACAAAAAAAAAAAATCCCGGATTTCAAAGAAGGAACATGCTACTGCTCAGAGAAATGCCAAAATCTCTTCTCCATCCTTTTATTCTACTGTAGACAGTCACTCAACCCATCAGGAAAATTATATTAAAAAACAACAACAACAACAACAGAAGGGAAACAGGACCTTTTGTACAATGCAGCTGGCTCCTGTACCTTGACTTTCATATCAGATACTTATTTTGGCATGTGGGCGGTGGGGGAAGGGGAAACATCTCTGGACACCTTATGACATACTTCACCATGGTGTAACAGTTCAGAGCACGAAGGTACATCTCCGATTGCTGCCCGAGAAAGCTGAACGCTCAACACGATAACCTGCAGTGCCTTTGCCCCATACAGTATCGCACAAACAAGCCACAGGGCAAGGGGGGGGGGAAGTCCCAGCAAAGAACACGTGATCGGTCTTCAACCTTATGATCTGGATTCAGCCAAAGAGGTGGCATTACCAACAGCCACCGCTCATGCGGGCTTGGGACCAAAACTCTTTCTTGCAGTTTGCTCTCTTGCCCAGGTGAGCTGCCAGGGTCTCCCACCACTGCCATAAGGTATTTGCAGAGGACGTGCCACCAAACCCAGCCCAGAACAGGCATCTTTCTGCCAGTGAAATGGAAACTTAAAAGCCTGCAAAACAAATGCAATGACTCAACTGGGTCTAAGGGCTTAGTGTAAAGTTCAGAAATTGGCCTGTGCGTGCTAATTCAACCTTACGGTGTGTGTGCAGGAAGGTTATTCCTGCTTTCTCAGTGGAATAAAGACACTAAATGACTAGCTCTGAGACACTAGACTAGCTGATGGCAGAACCGGCAATAAAAAAATAAAATAAAATCCAAACCCCGACCCTTGTATTTTAACACAAACAGACCACGCCACACAAAACCGAGATCAGCACGGCTCTCCAGTACCACTTAATGCCTACCACAGACTCATTGTCTTCGCAGCTCCCCGGCCAGCGCCAGCTCCGCACCACACCCCGTGGTTTCCCGCTGACGCACGGGCATTCCTGTCGGACCGCGGCCCTGCGGCCCGCACCGGGCCAGCCCTCTGGCTTTGCTTTTCAGGAGACCAAGAGAGTTAGGAACCCAAGGACACCACTCCGTCAGCCTCCTCTGGAACTGTAAACAGCTTCCCCCCTTATGCTCCTCCAGCCCTGTTTCGTTCATTTATTTCAGAAGAGCAAGGCTGTAAACAGCCACGTCAGTTTAATTGCTGGGCATCTAGGAAAATAACCTCCTTCAGATAAATAGGAAAATAACCTCCTCCTTCAACCCCATCCTAAGAGAGTATCAGCAATGGCCCATCTGAAAATCTGCATTACCTAACGGAGGGAAAGAGCTGCCTGCCATCCCAATCAAATAATCGGATAATTTTGGTACCTCAATCAAATTGTGCTTTGAGACACGAGGCCTTGTCTCCATATGAAAAAGATAAATCAATCTAGAATACATAAATACCATTTTAAAGGACAATATCTATTCTAGATCAAATACAGATGCAGAACCCACAACTACAGATTAACAGCATCTTCCCAGTTTAGCTTAATTTACTTTGAAAGCAAATTACTCTGTGCTCCACAGAGGCACTCTTACTCTCCAACAAAAGCATCCTCACGCAGGAGCTACCATGAAGTAGCTCCTCCAGAGCAACCCCGTGTGTAAACATGGTATTGTTTCCCGAAGACTGGAGCCTCTCCCTGTGTCTTCCCTCCCTAAAACCTGTAAAAAGTTGCCGATACAGAAGGGCTGCTGCGCTTCACCTCATAGATTAGTGCTTCTCAGCGCTGGGTTACAGGCGATTCACAGCCTCCCCAGCACAATGAGATGCCACCATTAGCAGAACAGTATTTTACAATCTGGATTTTTCTCCACTGAAGGCAACTTCTTTGCCTCTTGGAAGGGTTTGTAAAATATCCTCTAAGACTATGTTAAAATAAACAGAAGCGATCAGCGCTGTCTCCAAGCAGGAACTCCTCAGCACATCTTAAAAGGCTTTGCACGAAGTTTCCAGCGCTTGACAAGGAGCATCTCACGGGGGCAACGCACTCCAGCTGATTGCACAATGACAGCAAGTGCCAGGAAAACTCCAAGGCTAATCTGAGAGCTGACACTGACGCATTGTGTGGGCTTGGGCAAACCACTTAACCTCTCCACATCTCAGCTTTTCTGCCCATAAATGAGGGCAATAATACCGAGCTCCGACTTCCCCCAGGGACTGATAGGGAGCCTTGGGTTTGTATGGCACTTTGGAAACATGAAGTGCTACATAAGTGCTAAGTACCATTATCTAGAACTTCCACCGTCGCCTCCACATGTGAGTGCAGCAGATGCTGGTGAGAAGCGGCCCACAGGGAAGACTCCAGCCAAACTGAACGTACGTGTTTACCCTGGGGTTTCACCGGCAAAGCGTTTGAGAAGCAAAAGGGAGATTTAAAGTCCCCTCCTCACAGAAACAGAAGTGATCTCTACCACAGCATTTACCCAGTGCAAGGACAGCGCGGAGCCGTACAGGAGTCCATTCATCCCTTCAGACGGGTCCATCTGGGAGAGCGCCTCACTGCAGTGACCATATCTGAAATCTGTGGCAGGTCTCCATCACGCCTCCAAACACCCAACCAGAAAAACAGGCACATTTCTCCGAGCTCTTCTCTGGAAGAGCAGCACACACCCGCATCTCCCCAGGCTGGGTCAATATTCACAAGAGAAGCACGGCAACAAGAAACATCCAAACCCTTACACCACCCAGCACATGCTCACTCCAGAAGCCGGGCAAGCAACATCCAACTCTTACGAAGCCCTGGCAGCCATAACCTAGCCCAGTTCTTGCTTTGCTAGTTTCCCGACCTCCACAAGCTGGATTCAGGTCCTGCAAGGTGAAGGGACATGAGAGCACATGATGCTAAGAGTTCCACGGGCTCCTCCAGGCACGTCCCAGAGCAAGGGTGGGAGACAAAGCAGAGCAGATGCCCCAGCTGCTTATGCTTCACCAAAACCCTTGTGGCACCTAACACCACAAGCGGATATTAAAGATGCTGTTCATCTTGGACAACTGAGCTGAAGAGTTTTAGATGCTGCACGTACCTACTAGGAACATTTTCTCATCAGTGTTCCCATCTCTCCCCACCTACTGGTTCACCTAAACTAGAAAATGCTGCTAATTCAGATGTCTAGGAAAAGATGGCCCTGAAAAGTACTGGTGACAACTAAACAGATACACAGATGGGCTGTATGGCTGTATATGAACACATTTCTGCAATGGCACTAAAAATAGCATTGTTTCACCTGGAACAGCAGTTAAGCCTCTCTAGGAGATGAGGAGGAGCAGGGAAGCAGAGATCTCTTGTAGGCTGTTATTATCAGTAATGAGTTTATTTTCAAATCAAAGTTGACTGTTATTCATGACTAGAAAGGGGTGGAAATTTCAAAACAATCTTAAGAAAATACTTCAAAATACTAAGGCTGGTTTCTTCCCTTCTGTGTTTATATAACACACAAAACCAGGGCAACCCGAGCTAGACGAGTTTTACGCTGCACTCTGTAACAAATAAGAGAAATACATTAACTGACAAATCTAACCGCTTTCTGTGACTACACCAGCAAATGAATTCGGTGGTAAGGACGCTTGCCAAGACAGTGAATTTTATGCAAGTACTGGAGAACCTTCATGGAAAATAAACTTTTATTAATTAAAGAGTATCATTTGCTGCTCAACACAGGGAACGGAAACACATCACATGTTCCCCATCTCTGCTCAGAGGAGCTCCAACACCAACCGGCTCTGAAGAACGGCTCGTGGATGATCTCCAAGGCAAAATGCTGAGACTAGCGCATGAGTAGCAAACAAAGTTTCAAGAAAAATCACGATCTCTTCAGTGATCCTTAACTAACAGGAAGAGCAATTCATTTCGCTGCACGAATGATTAATTATAAATTATTAAATCCAGCTCTGCTCAGGATACTTACCCGGGAAACCAACTGCTCCGACATGTCAACAACTTTTGTTTTCTAAATCTACGAAACCAGTATCAACTCAAAACACATACGGAGCCAGATTTTCCACAGAGGATCTGGTGCGCACTTTCAGTGCCCAGTATCTCCAGTCCTGGCCAGACTCTGAGAAGGGTGGCAACTCGCCCTCCCCTGGTCTTTCGAGACAGCCTTTCTCAAAGAGGACGCTGCAGTTATTTTTCCCCCTCTTCCCTCCCTCCCATCAGTGTGAAACACACAGGGAAGCATCTGGAGAGCAACAGCTTACTCTCCCCATCCGTGTTAAACAGAAGAGTGTGTCTCCCAACCAGGAATTTGGGGAGAAGCCTGCCCACGAGCACAAGTCTGGCTGCACTACGGTGCGCAGCATCCACGGCGGAGCCAGTGTCCTGCCCGGCAGGAAGGCGGCACACGGAGAGCCCTCGGCTGCGAGCAGCAGGCAGGGATGGCCGCGCAGGCAGGGGATGGGGGGAGAAATTTTGAAAGCAAGAGAAAAGTGCGGGGCTGCGAACACGCATCCGAACACAAAGCAGCCAGAGGATGCGCCAACACGAAACCGGGATGCATTATTCTTCCATAAATTAAGTTAAAGCAACCTCAGCACATCCCAGACCTTTCACACCGGGCTGCTGCACACCAAGCGTGTTGGCTTCCAGCCTGCCAAATGTTTTAACTTCACTCAACTGAGGCGAGACCCACGTTTTATTAAAACAGGTTTATCTTCCTGCAAATAAACCTCAACAGCTTTTGCACCCTGAAGAAGCAACTTTGGTTTGCCGTCTCGCCCTCCTCCCCTCCCCCCCCCCGCCCACAACAAAACACACATTCAAAACCTGATGAGTAAAGAATTACCAGTTACTGCTTTCTGAACCTTGCCCACGTAGGGCTGGTATGCAACAGGTTTCAATGTTTGTTTTTATAATAAATAAAGCAAAAGTATGATGAGACAACTAAGCTCCCCATCTCTCCTCTGCCTTCTTTGAAGATGGCTTTTTCTTTTGAGACTTAAGCAAAACTGTAAAGCGGTTAATAAAATAAAGGGCATTCCCTATCTCACATTTCAGCTTGTTCCAAATAATCTAGACAGCCTTAAAATATCCAAGCTTGCCTGTCAGCCATTTAATGAAGAAATACTAATAAAAACTAAAATGTAACACAACCCCCCCACACTTTCCCTACTTCTTACATATTCAGCAGTTGGCCCCATAATCTCACTTTTCCTGATAAAAAGCAAAAAAAATGGGAGGAAAAAAAAAGTTTTCCAGGCAAGCAGCAAAACCTAAACAAAATTAAAGAAGCGTAAAGCCCAACTTGAACAGCAGACAAGTATGCGGAGAACAGTGTGACCTTTCCTTATCACCCACTGACATGCTTAATCGTTTCCAAACAAAAAATGCTCTTTTCCACCACTTCTTCGTTCCGCGAGCACCTCCAGCGCCTGCGTGGCCGGCAAAGAGTTAAATCTCCCACTATCCCCTGCTGCCTGCGAAAAATCACGGAAACAATTGAGACATTGTCCAGTGAACAAGACTCCCAGGGACTGACATTTTTGTTTATGTCCCAGTTCTCAGCCTGTCAATTTTCACTCCCAACCTTAAAAGCCCGGCTTGCCCCAATACAGTCTGCCCTCGGCTGAAAAGGCTCCACTTCATTTATTTTATTAAAGCTATGGCGTGTTTATGATTCAGAGCCCTCCCCATCCGAGGACCTGTTGGTCCCATCCCCCTGCCGTCCTCGCTGCCCTGCGATAGCGACTTCCTAACTCTGAGGAGGATTTGCAATGCCTTTTGCAGAGCCATTGCCGGGAAAATAACTCTGCTTAGGTTAAATATGAATGTTTGCATTTTGCTGGGGTATGAAATATGTATTACTGCACGCTAGTCCCTTAAAACAGCCTTTGATTATTAACCGGGGTAGAGGGGAAGGGAGTTGGATACTAAGCCGGAGTGGCAGGAACTTCAAAAAGAAAATAATAAAAAAAAAAAAAAAAAAAGAAAGAAAACACACCCACTCCCGATACCCAGCAGCAAACTAGAAAATACATGTAATGGAGTAAAACAAACATCTTGGAGCAAAGCGGCGTTTCCTCGGCTGCTCAGTGGCTGCATTTCCTGCTGGCGTTTTCATAATGACCGGAGCGTCGGGCCCAAAATACATCCCTCTCCTTCACCCCCGCCGTCCTCCCCCCCCTCATTCCCAGCACTATTTTTTTTTTTTTTCCTCCTCTTCTTTCGTTAGGCTCTCAATACTTTATCTCCCTGAAAAGCACACACAGCGGTCACCAGCGTTTCCTGTTTGCCGAGTGTGCTTTAACTATATCACACCCTCCGCCGCTGCGCTGGAATGCACAGCATATGGCATTGTGAAAGGGTTTACTGTCGAATAATGGCAGCAATGCAGTCCTGCTGGTTTATATCAAACCCTGTCACTCTCTTCACGGAGGTCTCTCTCGTGCTCTCTGAGAGGCGAGGTAAAACACACACACACACACACACACGCACGCTACTTCGAGTCTCACGTAGAACCTCAGCAGAAGCCCGCCTGGATCAAGACCTGCAAACTCAAGGGAAGGAAGACTGCAACTTATAAAGTTGTGAGTTGCAGTCACTCGTGATTTGTTCTGAATCTTAGTCCCCGTAACGTCTGCAGGATCCTTTTATAGGTAGGCAAAAGGGCTGTTAAAAAGTTTTTAGTTCCTCACTGTGATTCCTGTGGGCACAGCCAGCAGGGGCTGGAGGACGGCTACGTGCCTGAGCCCTTCTCCAGGGTGGCAGGGCTGTCAGCCTGGGCAACCGCCTCAACTCCATCCCAGAGCACAGCTTCATCTTCCCCTCCTTTCAAAAAAGAAAAAAAATCAGCACTGATATATTTGGTTATGAAAACATCCACGCGAAAGCCATACACAGCCACCTTTCACTTTGGGTCAAAGTTTCAAAACTGCATTTTCATGTAATTGCTCACAGGTTTATTTTTGTGGGTTTTTATAAAGCAACTTTAAAAGAAAAGGACTTACAAATAAATAAATAAATAAAGTGCTGCTTCCAACTGCAGTCAGGTTTAGCTAAGACGCTCACAAAGGTTATACTTCAAAGTGCTTTTTGTGCAGATCTTGAAATGCCTTCCCATGCCCGGATGCGTTCGGCCAGCCGACGCTGAAACGAGTAGCAATACTTTTAGAGCCCATTGAAATGCATCCATCCACCCTCTCTTCATAAAAGGAAGCCTTACTTAACAGGCATTTATTATTGCTGAACTAGGGTTGAAAGTTCAGTGTCCTTATACACCAAAATTATCAAGATTTCTGAGTTTGCAGCCCACGTTTAAGTCCTAATGAGCTATTGTACCACATTCACTGCTATTAACTCTTTGATGTCAGGAACCCACGTTGCTCTTTTAAATGTCTTGCAGATGGCCAAGGAAAAAGTGCAAAGCTCACCTGTGCTGAAGGACAGGTGAGCAAACTTTTTTTT
>VZSZ01001756.1:49324-64525 GCA_013398815.1 Ibidorhyncha struthersii | reverse complement strand
AAAAAAAAGAGAGGGGGGGGGGGGAGAACCCCCCCCCACTCTCCTTTCCTCTCTTTGTAATCCAGCTATAAAGATTAGTCTCAAATCCTGATTTCAGAGATAGGGGAAAGATAAGAAATGATTTGCAGGTGTTAGCATTTTCCTACAGATCTTCAGGGCAGCACAACTGATTTCAAGATGAAAAACTGGCATGGGTACACTTGGCAGGTAGACAAGACATGGCAACGTGGGTGGAGAACCAGTTTCTATCCCTATGCGTTACATGTTACGCTTGCACAGAAACTTCAGCTTGCCCGTGAAATACCTCTCATTGTTCCACAAAAAGATTAATTGCTTTTTCACGTATGCAGAAGCGGGTACAGAGCCTCGTGCAAGAGTGGCCAGGTCCCAGGTGCTGTGGGCAGGCACAGCGGCGACAAACGGGGACAGCAGAGAAACTTGACACATCCCAGGCCAACCGGCATCTGCAGCCACTTCATCTCCCCAGAATGCCATTACCCGCTCTAACTTTATTTACCAAAAATAAGACCATTTTTACTCCACAAAAATAAATGTGGCCTGGGGCGGATGCCAGAGGAAAGGGTGGAAAAAGCTGCCCCTTATTTATTTACTTTAACAGAACAAGGCAAAACAGTTTGCTGCTTGAAATAAACATTAAACCTTGTAGAACTTCCCCCCCCACCTCCCAAAAACACCACTCCCCCCNAGAACTTCCCCCCCTCCCTCCCAAAAACCCCACTGCTCCCCCCCCTCACTCCCTCCTCCGCCTCCTCTCCCTCCAACATTGTAAGTAGCACAAAAGATCACATTACAAATGCCAGCTGTGGCTCTTTTGGAAGGTGGCCTCCATCTCAGAGGTAGTATATGTTCCTCACGGCCTAAGTGGTTGCTATGGTAAATATGCTTTTTATTGAATAGCAGAGTGAAACAGCTTTTAAAGAGACCCACAAGAACCCCATAAACGGTCAAAATACACGGCAGATCAACCTCAGCTTCCTTGGAAACAGGTTTCTCCATTTTCCAAAATGATCATGATTTTTGATCCCTTTTTTTGTGTGTGTATTTGTGTTGTCCACTCACCTCCACCTTGCCCACACCCGGGTGGAGGGGCTGGAGAGGGCTGGGGGAGCCGGGACCCCAGCCAGGCCCCCGGCACAACGAGCTGCTTTGGCTCTGGAAGGCAAGCACCCGCCCTCCTCGGCAGGAGGATGCTCAGCACGGGGAAATGCAGGCAGTGCCCACTGAAGTCACCCACCAAACCCAGCCTGCCCTCCCAGGCTGCAGCCACCCAGGAGAAACCTCCTGCTCCCTTCACCATCGCCTCCTGCAAGCCAGAGCCCCGGGAATGCTCCCGTCCCCCGTGCCAGTCCTCCAGCACCACAATAAAAACAGAATTAAAAAATTAAAGTAAGGAAGATACTTTGGTTCCTTTCTTATTAAGAATAAGACGACGGCAGGTTTTGATGGCCGTAGATTTCTAAATAACCAGGCAAACATCTTTTCTCTGATCTCTTCCTCCAGTGATGGGCCAAGTAGATGGGAAGGAAAAGCAAAGTCATTCTCAAGTGAAGCAACCACTGCTAGATATTGACTAAGCAAACACCAGTTCTGTGCCAATCGCTCTCTGCCGCACTGAGGGATGTTTTGGAAGGTGTAGACTCTACAAGATAGGAATCCTTTTTTCTTTTTAAATAAAGAACTATGACACTCATAGCAAAGGGCTGATACTTCTCAAGTTAAAAAGACAACAACGGAAAAAGAAGCTCCTCAAAAATGTTTAGTATGATTTTAAATTTCTAATAAAACAAATGCGCATCTTGGATGATCTACCAGCTACGTCAGCTTTAGACTGTATAGCAAAAAATACAGAACAAGCAATGCTTCTTTTCCTGGGATTCACCTTGTCATCCATTGGTTATAAAAAAAGTTATTAAAAAAAAAAGCACATGTAAAACTTGATGATAAAGTATTTCAGAAGAAATATTCTAACCCACTACATGCCATCTTCTCCAGAGGTAAATTTCCCAGATGAAAGCTCAGAGCTAAGATGCTCCTTAACAAGAAATGGTACCGACAGCAGTGAGGATGGGTCAGCGTATACCACCCCTCTTGTGTAACACTGTATAAACAAACAGTTTCCTTTTAGACCTCTATGGATACTATTTTAGAAAATAAAATAAAACCCCAAACCCCTCTCATGCAAATTCATATTGAACATTTCAAACTCAACATTTTTTTTTTACAATAGAAACAAGAAAATTTAGCCAAGAACTGAAAAGGTAACTAAGAAGTTAATAAAGCTATTTTTTAGCAATGCTACTTACTATAAAGGGAGTTTTATATTTTGCAGGTAAGTACTAAACATTTGATAACACTTTTCATACTAAATAAGAAGTCATCACAACTCAAAGGGAGATGCGCTCTTGTTGAGCTTGGCTCTGTTGAGCCTTCACCCAGGTAAAATGCCAACTTTCATTCCAAGTTTTGCAATAAGAAAAGATTTATTTTTTTTAAAAGGCCATAGAACTGGCTTGGTTTTTTTATTTCTTTAATGCATTCCAAAAGTGTTTCTTTATTCTCTTCAGTTCAACGTTGTCAGATGTGTAAACTGTTCTGGTCAGACTTCACTGCCACTAAGTAATTCTGCAGTGTGTAATTTTAGAGCATTTTCAACTCTCTGCTCTCCTACGAGGCACAGAGTGAAGCATCGTGAATGATAATTTCATAAACAGCCCAGCAATAGAAAACGTATTCCCTCCTTTTACCAATGGCTCGTTAGGGTTTTTGTTTGTTTTGAAGTATTCCTCTTTTGGTTTGTGTAAAAGAAAATTGATGACAACCAATGCCATTTATGTCAAATGCCTTTTTAAAAAACAAAAAACAAAACCAAACAAACAAACAAAAATAAAACAAAAAAAAACAAAGGAAGAACATCTTTCTGCATTTACTTACAACAATGTGTGCTGGAGATGGAGACCTAGCATCCTTGAGGGCTTGTCTACTCTGAAGGCTCCCTGCCTGAACATCAAGCAGTGGCCATTTCATCTGCAGATACTGGATGGAGGAAACAAAAATGGGGAAAGAAAAATGAGTTCAGAAAAGAAAAGCAAAAAAAATAACAAATCTTAGGTAACATGGGTAAAAAGACATAAATTAAAATATATGCAAGGAACTGAAACAAAAATTAAGACGACTCTGCGTGTTCGGTGAGACAAAATCTGTGCAGAACACTAACAATTTCATACCATCACATTACAGTTCAGGAATAAGAAAATAAAGTATATTGCAAAGACAGTGTTACATTGATTTTATTAATTGTAGCAGATCTAGAAGAAGATTAAAACCCACACAGAAGCAAAATACTAAAACCATGGAGAGGATGGGACAAGGGAGGGGAAGGTGGATTATCAGTCTCAGAAGAGCGAAAACACTTATCATGGGTTAAGAGTATGATCTAATTATTTAACAGGTCATCTGTCAGCCTTATTCCAACAAATCCACCACGTCACCTCCTCCAGCGCTGTACGAGCCCTAAAGACAGAGGTCTACCCCAAAAAGACCCAGCACTGCTGGGTCTTAGCATCTATCTTCTCTACTTTCCACCACTTCTGGAAGTCACCATGGATTATTTTTTTCTTGCTCATTATCACCAAGAGAGAAATCTTCTGTCAAACAACCCGTAAGGGACTTGCGCAGTGTAACTTATTCGATTACAAGGCCAAACTTAATAAGCTCTCCCGTTGATGATGTCCAAGAGAGAGTACAGCCTGGTGCACTCAGGCTTAGCTGCGCTGGCCAGGCGCTCGGGGATAGCCACAACTTCTTTATGTCACTGTCATCGGCAGATAGGCTGAATACACGCAGGCAGTGAGTCTCCAGCGTAAGCGGGTGTTGATTCAAAAGCAAAAAAAAAGCTTAACTACGCTTCAAGAAGGAGCAGAACGTTCCCACGGATTTAACCAGCACCAAATATCGACTAAAACTTCGTCACTCAGGCATGCGTGTCCTCTCACTAAACTCACTGGAGGAGCCACTGCACCCCAGCCAGATCGCACAGCGAAGCTCAGGGCTTCCACCAAACAGGTGAAGTTTCGAGTTCGTACCCAGAGTGCCGCATCAGAGGTGCTCGGTTCTGACCAAGGGCAGCCCCGCAGAGAAATCAGTTAGCCCAACTTCTGCGCAGTATGTCTAAATATAATTTCAGCCCAAGGTTTTCTCTCCGCATGGTGCTGCACTGTGCCAATTAGGCATACTGGTTAACACATGATCTCTAAAAGCCCTATATCATGCTGGAAGAAATGTGTACTGCCACATAACTTCAGCCCCCTCACAGAACTACGAAAAGCAGCTGTGCGCATAGGTCAGGCCACTGCAGAAGATCCTATTTGGCACTAGACTCTGGTTGACCTAACAGTTCTATTCCTAGAAATATCTAGAGAAATACTTATGTTTACCCGTTCCCCTTTTTTTTTTTTAAAAAAAAAAGATTAATGTTGGAGGAGAACCACACACAAACAACCCCCGCCACCCCAGGCGAACACCGGAAGCCGTATCTAAATCTCCATGAAGGAAGGAAGGAGATCTGGTTCCATGCTTTCAGCACATCACTATCACATTTGCTCACGTATGCAAAACATTCGCTAGCATGCAAGGCCTGTTTGCTGCAAGACCCTGGGCACTGAGGTGACCAAAAGCAGGAGTCAGCAGGAGGATGCATTACCAATTCCCATCGCTTGGAGGGCCTGAGATTTCTGAGCTACTGGAATGCAAATAAACAAACCCATACTCTGGATTTGTGCCCCATACGAGTTCCTTAAGTTCCAAGAAGTCTTGTTTTTATTCATCTTCACATTTGGGATTTGTGCAATGTGGACCAGAATGTTTCAGCACTTTTTAAAAACAAGAAGTAAAACCCAAACAAACCAGAACTAGTCTACCGTAAGCGACATTTCTTACTCTTACGACTCGATTGTAAGCCTCCAGATATTTGATCGCTTGTATCAAATCCCTGCTCTTCAATATAGGTGACCACAACATAAATTTTAAAGTTGAGATGATGTTAAAGTAACTTTCTAACCCTTTGTGGTTTCCAAAAAGTGCTTAAAAATGCAGCCAATTGCACAGAAAATGAACCCAAAACCTAAGCCGACTGAGAGCGCCTTAACTTGAGGGGAAATCTGATACGTTTCAGATTTGCAGATCACACTATTAAACAAGTCAGCTGCTAAAATTTTCAGAAGTCCATCAGTTGCCTTAGACAGTGATCGATACACCGTCACACAAAGGTGCATATGGATTCGCAGAAAGGGTCCTGATGGGTCACAGCTACTACCGGCTTCCTCAGGTTTTCCAGCCAGCTAGTGAAGTATTTTTCCCTTCTTCCAAGGAAGACGTCCTCACAGGATGTGTGCCTCACGGTACACAACACTCAAACTCCACAACCATTTTGAAGAGTGAGAAGTTACTGCTACCACAGCTAAAGCACTTACAAGAACCTGCCAGCTCAACCAGTGGTGTTTCAGGAAATGGCCACTAAACCATTACCCACCAAAATAAACCAACTGCCCTCATTTGTCCATGACCACTCCATGGTCACAAGCAACCCTGGAATATTTGTACAACCATGACAACCCATGAAGGAGCTCAGGTCAGTGGCTGTCCTAAAAGACAGGCCAAGAAACGCACGGGCTTCTCTGAGACCACCCCAAGGGCAGACTGAGGCACCGATACAGCAGCACGCTCACATCAGACCCTGTCCCATCAGTAACTACTGCAGGGATTACAAAGCCTTCCGTACTGTCAGTTCTCTTGTTCCTACTAGCAATAAATTCCCTTAGAAGAAACAAAGCTAGAAGGTATGGTTGCTCCCGCCCCACCTCGATCTCACAAGAGCCCCTGCTTTCGGAGTGGGTGCTCCCACACCAGGGTGACCAGCCTAAGTGCAAGATGAACATTTCAGAAGATTTTACTGATACTTTGCTTTTCTGCTTTGAAAACCTTTAGTCTGGACTCTCAGCAAAGTCCTTCTCTCACCCATCCCTGCCAAAAAGGATCCAAGAAGTCTTACAGTGCAAAGCCTACAATGCAGCCAAAGCTGCTTCTCCTCTTGGACAAGCACGTGGAGCCCAGCAGGAACGGTCCAAACCCAGAGGGCTCAGTTTTGCAGACAAGCACACACGGACAGCTTCCAGTTCCACCAGTGGGTAATACACCGGGGGGGGGCTATAAAATAAGTTAAACAGCCCCCACGGAAAGCAGTGATATGCAAGGGTCAATAAAGCAACTTCCACAAGCTCTACCAAGTGGCCAGGATCCAGAGCAGCATCCCGGCCCCGCCAAGGGCAAGATGTTCTGTCTGTCAGATAAACAGAGAAGGCCAGAGCCCACAGCCAACGCCTGCGTCAAGCTAACGAACCCACAGCTTCAACGGCGGGACATTTGCAAAAGTAAAAAAAAAAAAAAGTGCAATTTGCTGGTTTCAAAACGCCAGCCCCGTTGATAAAAGTATGAAATATTAGCATTGTTTAAGGTGACGAGCCTGACTCGAGGCCTCCTCATCCAAGAATTGTCATGCCTGTAACACAATATTGATGTGGTGGCTTATAATTCTTACTTTACATAAAAGCTTCATTGTGTGCCAAATTCAATCTCCACAGGCTACCTGAGCCACAGATTTTTACGAGTCTACATTTCAGCGCTGCGAGTCTACAATACACATAATTTTCAATTATGTTAGGGCAGAACAGGATCACTGCCTATATAACATTACTGGTTGGAGGAAATGAGACTCAGCCCTACTGCCGAGAGAGCTAACTGGATCCAGATGGCGGGCCCAGCGCGGCAGCCGTCCGAGGGAGCGACGTCGCAGCAGCCGCCCCCTCCACAACTCTCTCTTTCACGATGGAGGGAGACGCCAAAGCCACGGCCGGGGCTGGGAGCCGGGACGGGAGGATGCTCGGGCAGGAGGGGAGTCGCATGATGGCGCGGGGAGGGCGAAGGCAGAGTGGGGAGAAGCGTGATCGCTTTCACAGGTTTATGACTGCTGCCCTACGCTGCGATATTCCTATTAAAGAGGAGAAAAATTAAGTCCCGCTACAGCAGAGAGGTAAATCCTTTCCTTCCTCGAGCAACTAAATAGCAGGAAATCCTCTTCTCTCGGCCCTAAATGCAGATTTGAGCCAGACGGTTCCTCTGATTTGCAAGGAGTCCACAAAAATCCAAAGCCGACTTTCCCAGCCTTCCGACACCGCTTTTACATTCCTGCACCAGGGGGGCAGGGTCGGAGGGAGGGAAGTTCCCACCATCCCGCTCCTTCGAAGGCTGGACACACGCTCGCTCCTCTCCTGCTTCTGTGTCTCAGTGTGGAAATTAGGACCCGGCTGTACAAACATTGAACTTTTCAACAAATTAACTCTAACAAATCTGTGCAAATTATTTCTGAGCAAAACTGTTGAAATGGGCTCTGCTGGCCTGCTTTTAACATTTTTTTAAATAATGTCATCTTGGTCTAAGTATTTTATTCCCGGTTTAACAATATGATCTGATGGGGATCATTAGCATGTGTGTGTTAAAAAAAAAAAAAAAAGTTTTATGGCAAGTCTCAGAGAGCTTAAACAAAATAATTGTTAAGCTCCAGGCCTCCGCACAAAAATTAAAACACGTATGGGGCGAGCGTACTTGAGAGAAACCAAAGCTTTTAAAAAGGCTGTTAAATTGTCAGCACAAGGGAAAAGGCAAATGATTTGAATGGCCCAGATTTTTTTCTGTAGAAGGGGAACAAAAAAAAAACACCAAAAACAAACAAACCCACACCCCACCACTCTACCCTCCACTCCTCTGAGGATCACGTCCACACCTCCCATCTGAGACCAGAAGGTCCTGCAAAGCATGGACCTACCGAGAGCAGCTCTGTGTGCCCCGCCCCCCCCCAAATACCACCCAAAGCAGCTGCCTTCCCGGACACCGGTGGGGCAAACAAATATCTTTCCCAAGATTTCACAGCAGAGCTGGTGAAAAGCAGCTAAAATTCACATCCAAGACTAGAGGAGTTTGGTGGAAACTCTTACTCATGGCCAGCAGCCACCCCCCGTGCCGGGACGGGCTCGCAGCAGCACGGCCCCGATGGAAGGGATGGCACACATCTCACAGGTGTTTCCTGTACCGGTGTCCAACCTGGACCTGCTCCCCTGTCACGCTATTGTTTTCACTGCTGGAATGCTCTATGAGTGATGTCCCACAGCATATAAATACATAAATGCAATTTAAAAAAAAAAAAAACAAAAAAACACTGTATTTTTAAAGGGAGGGAAAGCTGCACAACACTTTCCAGCTCAGGTTTCCTGCAGCTGGTGCTTATTAGCTCCCAGGAACTGAAACAAGCAGCAGCAGTGCTCCTGAAGTCAGCTTGATACCTCTCCTAACCATACATACTTCCACCTTCAGATTCTGCTTTCTCCCTGCATCTCAACACGCCATGCAAATGGAAATACTCCTACTCCCAGTTTTGCTCTTAGTCTCTCCCTTGGCCAGCACTGCAGAATCACATGGAAGAACGCACCTGGACGTCAACTTTGAAGCTCAGGAGTGAGCAACTCTTCTGGGAGGGGACATCTAGACAAATTCTAACCAGAGATAATCCAACAGTAACACGGGAGAGAGCAATGCTGAGGGGAGGGTTGAGATTTATGGGGAAGGCGATAGGAACAAAGATGGAGCTTAACGAGACTGTAATTGCTCTCTGCGGACAAGAAAAATAGTTGCAAAAGGATGCTCATCTTGGTACCTACAAAGAAAGATCTGCAACCTGCTAGCATCCCCACTTAAGTCAGAAGGCAAAGCCTCTAAGGATTTAAAACTAGACTCTCCGCTTCAGCTCCATCTCTAAATTTATCTCAACCCCTTATTTTTGGTCTTCAGTTATCACCTTGTTTGTAGAGGTGCACAGTGTGAGAGTAAAATCTGAGGGATTTATTTTACATAACTGAAGGAGATTGCTGAAGGAACTTTAAAAGGGCCTCCTATTTCTTACAGATCTGCAATGTCTGAAATTTTTTGTATGAGAAGTAATAGACACCACCCACAATGTTCAGCCCTTCTACAGAATATGTAATACGCCACAATGAGGCACAGGGGAGTTGCTCAAAGTGAGAGCAACAAAGCTCATTTCAACGAGACCAATCCTTTCCACACAAAAGATTTCCCCACTGCATTCAAGAAATGAAAGCATGAAATTGTAAAACACAGAAATATTTATCACACATCTTCACTTTTTTTTTTTCAAACTAATATCACCCTTTAAACCATTGCAACACTGCAAAAATTAATGATTAAATAAAATACACAAATAGTGAAAAAGTGGCACAAAAATGGAACTGGTAAGTACTGTGTACCTGCACAGACACATGCACATAAGGCATTAAGTCCCCTTCCCAATTAAAAATGCCACTTATTCACCAGCACTAGTATCTGTCAAACCATCTTATTGTATATTCCTGAACAAGACGCTTCTAGTGCCTTGAATTTCCCCGTTACTGAGAACTCGAGAGACCTTGTCTCCGTCCCTTCCAGTAACACACAAGGAGTCCCTGAAATGGGGGCCTTGAGTCGCTCACTTTAGTATTTTGCCTGTGCCTTTGTCCCATTGCTGCAGCGCTGCTAGGGCATAAAAAAGGAGAAGGCAGTCCTCCACAGCCTGAAAGTTACAGAAACGTGTTAGCGATTAAGCAGTTCGAGATCCCCTCAAAGGAGAGATGCCTGAAAGCAGAAATCCCACGAGCTGGAAGCACCTCGCTGAAGCCATAGAGCAATCTAAGGCAATGAGCAAAGAGGATGCCCATTGTGGGGTGGAACAAGGCACACAGAAATCGTTTGAGGCCCATGGTCACCTAAACGACTAGTTCCCTCTTGGGTGAGCAGTCAGACCAAGTGGAGATGGAGGAACATCCCAGAAGCACCAGATCAGTTGCTTTCTCCTGACCTAGTCACCAGGCTCCGTGCCCTCACAGCCCGCACAGCTCTTCTCCCGCATCCCGGATGGATGCAATACAACTGGTACAGCCCATCACTACTGCCGCACGTCGCCCCCACTTACACTGTTCTTCTGTACGCAGCGATAAGGGCACAGAGGCGGCTGCAATGGAAGAGAGCTAAAGAGAATAACCAGAAGATTCCTTTAAAATTATTGCCTATGAAAGTGCAAGCAAATTCAGATAATTATTTGCTTATTCTGACACGGATGAAAGGCATTCTTGCCATGAGTTCTACTGCAAAACTGAAGTAAAACAGGTTTTGTGCTTCTAATGAATGCAAGGTTGGTAGACTACAGTTGCGTTCTAAGATATTCACACTGAGCATGAAGAAGCTAAGTAAATGCTAATCAGCTACTACAGGAATTAATTTTTTTTTTTTTTTAGCTTTACAAGAGGAAGAATGTTCATGTGACAGAAAAGTACAGCATTACTTTCTGCAGTTCACATGGCATCTCAGCAAAACAACTGCAGGCAGTGTCTCTTGATCCTGGGTGGAGCTTGGGAAAGCACCATTACTTTTTTCACATTTAATTTGAAAGCCTCCACAGCCCTCACTGCACAAATCAGCAGGCTGGCTGAGTACTATTTAGATGTCTACAAAGTACTGTTCCAAAAGACAGGCACACATAAAAGCGTAATTTCAGCCAAGGAACAAGAAAATACTTTTTATCTGCTTACTTTAAGCCAGTAAGAAAACTTCATCTTCAAACTGCTTTCCCCAGTTTTTCTCTGCAACCTGTTCTGTTCCACTCAAGCATAGAGTTTCCATTAGAGCAAGAACGGGACAGTCATGAAATCTCAACAAAGTCTTTCTGTAGATACGGCTTGTTTAGACTCAGCAAAGCTAAACCAGCCTCCAAGAATCACCAAACAATTTGATGTACAGACCCACATTTAATTTCTCTTCCTGGCAATCTCCCAGAGAGTGAAAGAACAATTGGTAACCAGTGTTTGCATGAAGTCCAAGAATGCATTTTATGGTCTATAAAACATAATTCCTTTCCTCCCCATTAAATAAAGACAGTAAAAATATCTGACAGCACGTTAGAGATCACGGCACTGAACTACCTCCATTGTAACAGAAGGGCTGCTCCAGGGGAACCTTGCCTCCCTTAGAACTTTCCAACTCTGTTAAGAGCATAACTCCATTTGTACAGCAGGTACTACAACTTTAACCTTTGCAACTACCTTTCTAAAAAAATATTTTATTTTTTTTTTTAGGAAAAAAAAAAAACAAAAAAATCCCAAACGAAACCAAACCATCAGAGCTCAGTGGTCAACCAGCCTGGTTCTGCTTTAAAATTGCAGAACACGGCTGCTCTGTCCTGCTCCCTTCTCACACCGCCACTTGGCTCCGTGGCACGGGACAACGCGCTGGTGTGAGGAGTAAGAGGGGCTCTCCAAAACTGTCCCCCGTCTTCCCCTCACTGCCACCGCTCGGAGTCTGGAGTGAGACTTACACGTTTCCTAATTACGGGAAGCATGAACCAGACTCCTTTGGTACCCTGGTGGTAATGCCCATCAGGAAAGTCATCTCTACATGACCAGGATGCAAAACGGCTGCTGAACCTGCATCATTTTCCACTGTGTGTATGTGTGCAACAGAAAAAATAAGACAGACAGAGGTCTATCTTTGTGCGCCACTGTCCTGGGTCAGTCCTGCCTGCCCTCCTTGTTTGTTACTATCATCAGAGATTGACCATTGCCCAACCTGTTGTCTCAAGTGTTTCCGATTTGTAGGAGGGAAAAGAGTCTGATTTGGTTTCTTACAGCGTGGAGGGATGATGGAGGAGGAGGAAGAGGGAAGCCGGGGCCAGCTGTGGTATGGTGGCGCCCCCTTGACAAGGCAGCCCTGTGCCCCAGTACCATGAGACCACGTACAAGGCGTCTGTCACACACCCTGCGTGAGGAGCCGTGGGCGTTCAGAAGCCTCGGTTTACCAAATGTGAGCCAGAAGAGGGTTGACTGATAAAGCGCTCGGCACCTCCGGCTATCAGAAGCCAGCAGACGCGTGACAAGGGCGAGAGGGGAGAAGGATGCCCTTTGAGACGCATCCCCCTCCAAAAGGGCCTCTCAGACTATCTGGGTTGGGTTTGTTTTGTTTTGTTTTTTCCTTCACTCTCCGATCCAAATTCTCATCTGGGGTTCTGCAAAGTACCTGCGAACAAGAGGCACGGGTGGGCGGGATCCCGGCGTAAAGGTGCGACAGGAGAATTTAGCTCTTTGCCTGTTATTGTAATGTCGCCTAACGGGGTTTTACTGAAAGAGTCATATTTTCTCCCGCTGTTGGGTAAGTGAAACTCATGACTTGAATCACTACCACAAAAATTCCTGTTGATGTAGCAATTCTGGGTGAACTGCCGGGAGCCACTCTCTAGTAAACCCAGCAAATTTCATACTGAATTTCCTGTCGCCTCCCTTGTGGTTTCCATGTGCGAGACTGGGTCTTCGATGCAACAAGGGGTTACTGCAGAATAGATGGCTCCAAGGGTTTCACACCCTCGTGAAAACCAAGAACTTGCAAAATTCTCTTTCCCCAGGGTTGGCAACTTTTGTCTGTCTTTTTTTTTTAAAAAAAAAAAACAAAGCCAAGAAGTTTAATCAAAAATGTAACCTAAAGGCAACCTCAGGAAAAAGTCCCGGAGATAACAGTGAAACCAGCAATATTGTGACCTCCTCGGAGAAGCTGGGAAGGTTGATGTTGAGGTTATTTTGTTTTTCAGAAAGCCTGCCTTGGAAAAAAAAAAAAACAAAAACAAACAAAAAAAAAACCCAACCCACAACTTTCCACTGCATCATATCCTGGTCCACATTCCTCACCATAATCTTTTAGCTCAGATGCGTGGAGATGTCTTTGAAAGATGTAAAAGAGGTCGAGAGTCCCCTCAGCTAATTGCACTGGCCGAGAAACAAAACCTGTGGGCTGGGGCAGGATTTGTGTCAGACTGACCTTCTGCGAGACCAGCTACTCCTCTGAATAAAAACCCTCTCGCTGCCTCCGCCAGAATCCTCCTGCCACTCAAGTATCATCTTGCTGTAACAAATTACTCCTAACCCAGGATTACGGCTCTTTCCAAATCCCTCCTAGAGAGCCGGCGAAGAAACGTTCCCTCCCAGGATTCGGCACCGGTTGTTTCCCCTATCAATAATCCTCCTATTTGCTCCTCTGACGGCGTTAGTCCGTGGGGCCGGTAAGACCACTCGCACCCATTTTCCTTCCAAATGCAAGCTGGATGTCTCAATTGTCCGTCAGAGGAGGAAAAGACGAAAGCTTGCCTTCGGATACCCACGGAAAAGACACCCCGTCTGGCCAGAGGCAAAGCTGACTCCTAGTTAAGTAGGAAGAATTATATTTAGGCAGAGGACTAAGTGAATCATTCGGGATGAAAGCAAAACCAAACAAATGAAGTATTCACTAAATCTGTGCTGTCACCTCTTGTTCCTGGGCAGCCACCCCGTGTGTTTATTTTCTGGTTTCCTCCAGCACCACCAAAACAATGCAATATGCATTTATGGTATTTAAATGAAGTATTTTAAAAATATTCTTAGTTGAATCATCAGCCACACAAACTCTTCCTCAAGAACAAGTAAAATGTTGTTTTCTTAAAGGAGATGCAGATAGACAAGACGCGAAAGCAAATACAGCCCAGAATTGAGACCACCGTGAGGGGTTTTCCCCCAATTAAAAAGACACTCCAATGAAAATAAGTCCAGTTCCTGTAAAATTCAAATAATGGTGTGGCATGCCTCCAGAAAGGCATTTTGAATTTTCAAGTAACTGTATTTTATGCATTAAATTTAAGCAACTTTGGCTGAATTGGCATATTTCAGGGAGAGAGATGTAGAAAATACACTACTAGAAGTTTTGGAGAAATGTTCTTTTTGTTTACGCAGAGAGAGAAATTTTCCTAAGTCAAAACAACTATACTGGCTTATTCGCTCACTGAGCTAAAGTGACTAGAAAGAAAAGTCAAACACCACAATGCACTAACACAAAATAATCCTTTCTGTTTTAATGAACTGAAAGAGAAAGGAAAAGCCACTTTTCTAAACAGCAAATAGAAATCATACACTGCTCCGTGCATCTATAGGAAAAAGAAAAACCAGATTTTCTCCTGCGTGGGGAAAAGCGCAGCATGCACGAGCCTGCATTTTTCCTCTCAAAGGGTGGGGGGAAGAGAGGCAGGAGGAAAAAAATAAGATACCGCAATTTTTTTTAAAAAATCCCTGTAGAAATGCTGGCTGGGAGGGGGCCTCTGTCCCAGGGAGAAGGGTATCAGCAGCTCTGCAACAGCTCATGTCCTGGAGGGACTCTGCCCCATGCGCCAAATTCTTGCGGTTGTGGAAGAGGTTTGTTTTGGAGAGGTGAGGGTTGCTTTTCTGCAGCAATCCGGCGGCGAACACCTAACTTCGTGGCTCCGGGGAGCGGAGCCCGCGCTCCCCAGGTCTGCATTTGTCACACTTTGATGCCACAGCCCCAAAGTTAAACCAAAGGAGTCAGCAGAGCAGCCCTGAGCCCTATAAATCCGTAAAGAGCCAAAAATGTTGCTCTTGTTGCTAAATATAGCGCAGGCATTTTGAACTGGCTGGCCCGCAAGGCAACTTTTACATTTATTTATTTCAAGGACCACGGTTTGGGAACACGGAGTGTCTGAGCCTGTTCATGTATATTACGTTCCCCCTCTCGCGATATGAATATGCAAAAACAAAACAAAAAATTAAAGGAACTTAGCAGGGACTAGAAAAACAACTTCCACTTAAAAGAGCTAGAAAGCAGAGCAGAAAGACATATTTGGCTTTGTAATGGGAGCGAAATCTCATCCGAGGATGGTAAATCGGGTTCATACAGAGTTAAATGCAGAATAGGTTCAACACCACCACCACCCCCACCGCCCCCTACAATTAGCAAATGCCTTGCTCCCTATGGGAGTTCTCCCCAGGATGGGGCAAATCCCTGCTTTGCCATGGGGAGGGTGGGATGCGGTGGCCAGGGCTGCCCCAAAGGAGAGGGGACCCCCACAGCCCCCCCTCGGCTGAGAAACACCCATAAAACTCCATGTTTCCCAGGAAAAGACAAAACCAGGGATGCGTAGCCGTTCACAATCCTGAAGCCGGCATAGTGCAGCCTATATACCACTAAACCCTGGGAGTTAGGCAGCATTTCATCAGCGGG
>VZSZ01001756.1:5392-19887 GCA_013398815.1 Ibidorhyncha struthersii | reverse complement strand
ATAATGACTTCTAGGTTGGGGCATCGCCTGGCCCCCCCGAGCCGGCGGATTCCGACTCTTCCAGCCGGTCATTCGCAGCCAGGAAATACCCTCTCTCTCAGTCATCACTCAAAATAATAAATATTTATTTATAAATTGCGTGCAGCCTGTTTCCCTAGCACCGGGCTGAGCAGAGTAGAAATAAGAGCAAGGCAACCCCCTAACCGTCAGAATGGCCGCAAAAGCAAACAGGGACCACAACCCCCACACAGGCAAGCTCAAATAGTACCGGGAACCATCACCAGCATCCAAGAAATTATGAAGACAAGTGGAAAGTTTCTCAATGCTTTAGATCTATTCTCTCTTCCAAAACAGGGAGACCTTTCCCAGGTCATAATCCCTCAAAAGAGGAGACTTCCTACCCTATCACCAAGCGGGCTCAGCTCCAGCCAGGGAGCACAGGTGTCGGGTTGATGTCCTGGCAGAAAAGGAGATGGGTGCTGATGGTGCCTTGGACGCGGCGCTGGGTACAGTGCAGCCAAAAGCCTACGCAGTGAGCAGGAACTGAGCGCAGCACCTAATAAGTGGATATTATTTTTTTTCCCCCTTTAATTTAATAAGTCTCAGCTATCACTAGCAGCCAGCGCGAAGCCTCAAAGCCAAGCAGAATAATACATCCTCAGGCTTTTGTATCCTAGCTTGCCCCGACGGCTTCCGTTGCAAATCAGTTGTCGTAGCTAGAGACCGGACTTGAGAAGCCGATTAAACAAAGCTTGCCTTGCTCCTGTCTGACGCAGCGCTCCCTCGTCCAGCTCCTCATTAACAGCCTCACGGATATCCACTGTGACTGCTAACTCCACTGGCTGTTGAAGGGCATGCACCACACTGGCAAGAGGCCGGATCTGAAAAAAATCCAAGCTTTTCCGAGCAGTCCCAGAGCTGCGTGGATCGGCGTGCCGGAACCGCTCTCCCGTGGCGGGCGAGCTCAGGCAGCCGGCGGTGGGAGCGCAGCTGAGGTCAGGCTGCTCGGAAAGAGCAGAGGGCACTGGACCAGCCGAAGGCCATCGCAGCTTTGAGTGTTTGCTGGTACGGCCATCCCCTGGCAGAGTCCCCCACCAAACCAGCCTTCCAGAGCAGAGGGACTCAATTCGGAGACATGGAGAGCATCCATAACCCCATGCAAAGCGCCTTGGCCAAGAGCCGACCGAACAGGCACAGCGGTCAAAGTAGGTCTTGCTTTGAGGGGAAAGCAGAACACCAGAGACAAAGGCTGGTATACAATGGCCCTCTTTAAAATAATAATTAAAAAAAAAAAAAATCCATAGGAAAACTCCCATTGGCTTCATCAAGGCCGGGATGTGACCCAAGCTTGTGGAGCCGCCCCGAGGGAAGGCAATTAGTCTCACTCAAGGGATGCCAAAAAATTTAGCAGAGCATCCATAATCACCCCGAAATATTCTCTACTAGCAAAGCATAATGGGTTTATCATTTATTTCTCAATTAAGTGGTGCTTAAGTTGACCAGGGAGTGGATTCCTCTTGTACATTGATTAGCCAATAAAAATACATTAAAAAGCAAGTCGGACTACAGACAAGGAACATCATCCCTCTCCCTCTGCCAAGCACCGTGTCCTCTTGGACAGGCTGCCGTACCTTCTCTCCACCTCTCCTAGCAGTTCAGCTCTTGTGCAAAACACTTTTAAACAATGAATGAATTCCTAAGGCTACTTGTAAAATTACTAGGCGCAGCCCTGTTAAACATTCATTTGGATCCAAGACAATACGTTAAAAATCACAAAGCAAGTAAGCACCAATTGCTGAGCTACCATCAAAGCTAAATAAACAGAATAGTCCATTGCTGACTTATTCCCGCAGCCGTTACTCCACATCATCCATCCCCGCTCTCCGCACTCACAGATCAATAGGAAGGCTCATTGATTATAATTGGAACGGCATCACACCCTTTTCCTTCCAGGTCAAAAGGCACAATGACTACAAGCCATTAAGTATTTTGTGGCACCACTCAATTACTGTATTTATGCCACATACATCGTTATGATTATTCCATGGACTAATGTTCATTTATTTCAGCAACAATCTGACAAACTATATTTATGCTGCACCTTTGGCCTCCTTGCTTGAACTCTGCTCAGCAATGTCTCTCAGCTGGGATTACTTCTAACATGCAAACCCTCCAAACAGCTTTCAATCCGCCAGCGTTTCTCGGATATTGTTTTGTTTAAGTCTACTACAAAAGGGCATTTTCTTGCTCTCCACTTTTCCACCCTCCTTCCCCTTCAAGATGAAGAAAACCAAGGATTTTAAGTTACATTTCTTGCATGCCCTCTGTGAGCACTGCGAGTCTGAAGTGCTACCAGGCTTAGCCCAAGAAGCTGCATTCCACCACCCAACGGGGGAAGCCGCCCGTCAAACCCTGGCGAAGCACCTGAGAAACCCCACCGCTACCTACAGTCCCTCGGGAGCTTCAGAGGGGACTGACCGACCATCTAGGAATGTCACTTTACAGAAGTGACTTTAGTTACAGACATCCCCACCGCACAGTTGCATGACAGCTTTTGTAGCATTCCAGGATTGCTGTGTTTTACAGACAGCCACCAGCAAAAATATTAACGTTACTTCTGTATTTCAGAGAAAGAAAAAAGGCATAGATACGTACCTACATTTTAAGTATATACACATATATCCCTGCATACACACACATATAAACTCCTTTGCTATAAACAAAAAGGCTGGTTGTCTGAAGGTGTTATAAATGCCCTTCAGAGCTCATTTAGTCTGGTCTGCAGAATCTCACCAGTGATTTTGCCACTTGTAAATATTCCAAATTTACGCGAATAAAATCATCTCAGCAACCAGGCAGCTTATTTATATCTCTCTAGCTCTATGCATGGAGCCACTAACATCGATTCGTGGTTTGTTATTCTTGCGAAACATCAGTAGGGGAAGGGAGGGAGAAGAGGGAAAGTCCAAATCATGTGTCCTCAGAAAGGACATTGAGCACTCAGCAAGTTGGGAAAGTGGAAGCTCACACCCCGTCTATGAGATAGAGCAGCTCCACACCGCTCTTCTTCATTTCAAAACCGAAAGCATGGCAGAGACGAGAACGTCAAGGAGCAGGGAGATAAACGCAGAAACTGATGTCGTGTCATGCTCTCATAAAAGGCCTGGGTACACCTGCAGAGCCTTCCTTATGACTGTCATATAAACATTACACTGGGGCTGTGCACAGGAGATTAAACGAGAGGGGAGGGAAGCTTCACATGTGTCACACTACCAAAGGTTATTTTAGGATCAGCTTAGAAGCTGAGTAGTGGGTGGCAGCCGATTATATTACCACGGGCATATTTAAATATCATGGGCCCAAACTTTCATTAGGATCTTTCATAAAGGGTTGCGGCTGCACTGTGACTTGAGCTCAAAACTTGGCCTGCAGAGCAGCCCACCTCCCCGGGGAGCATCAGCCTTCCCACAGAGCCAGACGTAGCCAGGGCACACGCACTTTAGCTTAAACGCCCATGTTTGTTCAAGGAATAACATCAAGGAATACACCTGAGACTCAAGCAGGATTTTCCCAGCAAGGACCACCCCTACTGCACCATGAACCATGGTGAACCATCGTGAGGACACCAAATACTTGGGGACAGAGCACATGCAAGTATCACACAGACAGTGCCACACAGCCATGTCATCACCAAGTTGTGTTATCCCACCAGCCAACACCAAACCACAGTTTACCTGCCTCTGTGCACGACACAAGCCTCAGAAGCTCAACCACTACTTTTAGAGTGCCAGCTGTCAGTGGATCCCATCTTGATGGTAACTCTGCAGCTGAAGGAGGGCTTTGGAGGAGAACAGCCCAACCTCCCATGGATTCAGAAAAATCCATATATAAGGGACTCTGTCTCTACCTATCTAAGAAATACTTCCCGTTCTCCCATACAAGCAGTAGTCTTCACAACCATGAGCCAGGAGAACGACAGCACCTGTCACAGTCACGTCCATGGCTTTCGATCACCAAGTAATGCGGCAAGTCCTGTCTTTAAATGGTCTAATACCAGGTGACTCAGAGGAAGCCACGTGGCATGTTCATACCAAGGGCGACCACTGAGCAGAGCACCTAATGGCAGTGCTGTTCTCGCAGAAGACAGGCCCTGCCCTGAAAAAGATTCTCCCAAATAACAAGAAAATAATCAGGCACTTGATTCTCTAATGTTGCTGTGACCTCAGAATGCAGAAAAAACAAACCCTTGTATATACACATACAAACATATTTAATATATGTACACACACACACATATATATTAGCGGTATTAAGATGTTAACAGATATTATATAGATGTTGGTGTTATATAGATTACAGATGTAGTAACAGGTAGTTACAGTTTCCCTACCAATCTCTTCCAGATTTCTGCACCAAACCCCTCATTCATAATCAGATCTATTTAATTATTTTCAAGGCTTACAGCACAGTTTTGCAGTGGTACTTGTATAAAATCTGCAAACATTTATCGAAGCTTTTAAAGAGAGCTTTATGTTAAAAATGAACCGTTACCCTGAAAAGCAGCTAATTATCTTAATAAATTTGTAGCTGTTAAGCCATCCAAAAACACTACACAGAAGTCAGTTTCATTTTAGTTCAGACACAGTTCCTCTCCCGTTTTTAACTGCTCCAAGATTTTGGTACCTATGACTACATTGATGGGCTCATTTGATTAAAACCAAGTATTTCTACTGCAATTCTTGGACGAAAAACAGAGGTTTGTCAGGTTTTGCAGGCACATAAGTATAAATGAAATCTGAAATCTGGGACTCAGTTTGGGTGGGCAATGCTCCTTCAAGTTGTAAAAGCATTCAAATAACACCAGATGTTAAAAGCTCCTCTGGCTTCATCATCTAATAGGACATCACTCTTGGCTTTTTTCAGCACAGTAGGATAATTCACCACAGCCACATTCCCCGGGTTTTGGCCCCAAACGCGAGTCAGAATCAGCAAGTCAGACCTGGGTCTTTGTCGGGATCAGAGAGAACAAGACACCAGGCAATGCCCACCTTGCCCGTTCAAACATTCCTGGTGAAGAAACTACTTTTACTACCTTAGCAAAAGGGAATTAGTTGCACGAAAGGACCCACCAGTGAACTCCAAGATGATCTGTCCCACATAGCTCCTATCCAACAAACTAAACACAATATATACTGCAGTGACTGTACGTTGTATGGAACAGGCTGAACGATACAAATTTCTAAGGCAGGTACATAATGCCACTAACACAGCAACAAGACAATAGAAAGGGGTGCAAACAGCAGAAACTAATGCAATCTATATTTGTAAACACTGAGGAAAAGCATGCCAGTTTCATCTTCCATTAGTTCAGTGTATATACACTTATTTAAAAAAAAATATAATCATTAAATTATCTTTTCAAAATTATTATCCAAGTACAGCAAGGAAATTTAGTCTTTCACCCACAAAGTTTCATTTGTTTCAACAAAATTTGCACAACTGCAAAGGCAAAGAACCACCATAACCACTAACTCACATCACTTGCCAGAAACAAGATCACCTCAACAGTCTCCAATTCAGAAGGTTAATCTACTTAAAGTTTTAGGACAAATCACTACTCATTATCTTAGCGCAACTACACTGCTTGGCAGGAGGTCACACTACCCACCAAAGAGGAAAAAAATGCGTATCTCCAGTGGACCAAACCATGACACCTCATTGAAAGTCTATTTCTAGCCACCTTCCGGACAGCCTCAAATCAGTGAGAAGTATTTCTTTCCATAACTTCAAATTAACCTGTATTGAAGAAGCCCGATTCTCTCTCCAGTGTAAGCCAGGTTGCCTGACAATGTCTGGAAGAGAACTAGTCCTCCTCCGAGCGTATGGGCACACACAATTATTTCAGTGCGTAACCAAGACGGGGAACTACCCATTTCTCTCTTGATCAAACAGTTCCATACCCGAGACTCCCGTCATGCTACTCAGCTGAGTTATTACCCATTGAAAAAGAACAGCAAGTAACTTCTGAACCATTTCAAAGGCAACGGCCGTTTTCTCCCCTCCTACATAAACCGAAATGCCAAATACCAAACCTATTTGTAGCAGTCAAGATTAGTTCTAACAGGTGAATCACCAAAAGGATAAAATTATTGGAACATTTATCTAACCACTAATAATTATTCCTGCTTATTAGTCTGCTGTACCTCAAAAGCACACAGTACTTAAGATAACAGAGAAAGTTTGATCCTTGCCTGGAGGAACTCCCATGAGTAGGAAAGAAAACGAAGAAAGATGAAACTGCAAGAGAAACTGTTCTCGGTTTACAACCACTTGTGACAGCAGGGACGTGGATCTTGGCTTACATTCTGCACAAACCTCTTTTAGCCTTTACTGGAATTGCCCCCAAGGAACATGACCCATAGCTAGATATTCATGAAGTTACAGAAAACTGTAACTCTCTGTATCAACGTAACGGAGTATCAGAAGGAGTCTTACAGACTCTAGGACTTCATCCTCTTGGCTTTTACAGATGTTCTTAACATCTTAAGAGGGTTACTCTGATGGCGTGAGACTGTAGGTCACCTTTGGAGACTACACACATGTTCAGCTTCAAAGAAATCTTGAGAGTCAAACAGCCCAACTCCCTTGATTTGGTCCTACCAAACAGAGTATACCCACATGAATGTACATCTAATGCAACTGACTGATTGTATCAGGGTGCAGTTGGGGTTGGTGATTGCTGGCACCACAAACCAGCAGTGTCCCCGTACCTCAGCTCCGTGCAAACATTCAGGTTTAGCCATGATCACTCAGAAGGCAATCAGTGTGCAAGATCATTACCAACCAGCTTCGTGGAGCTATACCTTGAAAAGTGACTCCATGAAAGTGGTATGAGGGTGAGGTAGGGAGGAAAGAGGAGTGTAGTGTTTATTTCCTTTTAACTTTCCATTTCATACGTGTTCAGTGCCATGTCTGAACACGTTCAGACATTTCTTCCCCTCCCCACTTACCCTTCTTCCAAATGCTTGTCCTACAAACTGTATCTGGGATCTGAAAATTAAGCTGAATTCTTTGTCTCTTTCTTATGCACACAGAGTAATAAAGAGACTTTGCAATCCAAATTCTGCACTTGTGTACACCTGTGTTAACCCCATTGTCCTCAAATTATTCCCTTAACAATGGCTGTGGGTTTGTANGGCATTAGCTAATGTGTTCAAGGAGCAAGAAAAACAAAAACAAATTTAAAAGATATTTAGGCATGTGCAGATGCTGACAGGCAACTTACAAGATTTGAAAGAACTGATGCTTTTCTACTTCAATCCACAAACCAGAGCAATAGCCCTGAGTGTAAATGAAAAACTTTTGCTTCTCATTTGCACCACCTTTCCAGTATTCTCTCCTAGCCTCCTTGCCGCTTCACTGAGTATTTTGTTTCCAAAATAAACTTCGTCATCTGCCCCTTGGGATCACAAATTTAGGCCACAAACCTACAAGTCCAAACGCATGGTCCCAGCTGGGCTGAGGACAACTCTTCGGAGGGTGGACATGGAGGTGAGCCCGGTGCACATGCGGGATCGGGGCCGTATTTGCACCACCAGCTCCCGGGAAGGGAAGCACCTCCAAACAGCCCACCACCGCGTGAAGAAACAACCCCAACGGGAAGCTGAAGAGCAGGACGGGGCCAGGCAGAAAAGCAGCCTTGAGGAAATGCCACACAACAAGAAGAGGACACTGGCTGGTCCACGTCACCACCTCAACTGAACTCAAGAGCTCCTTTTCTAGGCTGAGCTAGGTTTACAGAGCTGTAAAATCAAATAAAAGCTTTCTGCTGCTGTCATGAGCTCCTGCTTGCAACCATGACTTACAACTTAGCTTCCTCCAGCCCGTTCTCTCCCTGTACCCCACAGCCAAGACGCAGACTGTAGATTTAGTTAAGGCTTTGTTGCGAAGGATAACTTGGTCATAACAGTTCAACAGGAAAGGTTACCCGGCTGGCAAATGAAAGAGATCAGTGACTTTATAGGGCCAGCAATTACGCCTTAGTGATGGAGAATTACTACACAACACTCATTAATGAAGAGATGCCAGTTACTGACAAATTACCAAACTGAGAAATTAATTACCAGCTGAGAAAATAATGCACAAGGGATAGGACTGAGAAAGCCATGTTCAAGAGAGGTCCATAATTTGCAACAAGTACATTCTAATCAACAGTTAGTCCTGGTACAATTAGTACCACACTGGGTACTCTTTCAGGACGGCAGACATCACAACGGGTCTGCAAACCATCAATGGTTGAGAAGAAATAGCATCATCTAAAAATGGAGACATTGTTCAACCTGACCATGACATTGTCCAACGCACAGACCCGACTCTATGCTCCAACGCTGCATAAGCAATTCAGCTTTACTGCCAGGAAAATCCTCATCCCCCAACTACTCCTTGCGCCTACAAGACGACTTCTACGTGTTCAGAAAACCCTCCTGCATCAACGCACCACGCTCACAGACAAGGCAAGTGGACTACGGGACCGCGTGCTCCAAGGAAGCACGCACAGAAGTGCGCTCTGCTGAATGGCAACAGGCATTTTTGCAATGCAAACTCCCAGACAATTTTTTCCACAGCTTTTTCCTGCTAGGGGCCAACCCTATTAAAAAAAAAAAAAAAAAATCTTCTTTTTGCTAAAATATAAAAAGATCTAGCCAAATTCTTCCGTCATCATCATCCAGTGGAATATAATTGAGGGGGGTGGACGTGAAGGAAAAAAAAAAAAATCTCTATACAAAAACTGCACATGACCTCTGAGCTACAACTTTCACAGCCATGAGTATTTATTAGCTTTAACAATGTTTCTGTAATCAGCAGCAAGACCTTCCTTCCTTTTTCCTCTGGTCCATATCTTAGGAACCTGGTGCAGATGCTGGCTTATCCCAGGTCTCCAGGAGAGACGAAGGGGGGACGAATTAGACGTACAACACTCACAGGGTCCTGACACACGCCTAACCAGCCGCACCGCAGGCCTTGAAGGCAACGTGATACAAAGAAACACAACAGAAAGCAAAGACATCAGCCTAAAGGGCTCCTGTCTCTCTGCAATCGGATGTAGTGGTGAACGAAGGGAAGAAACGTAATACTGACTAAATGATTAAGTAAAATAGCCAAAGTCACCACCTCCAAGCCTGCACAAGGGACAGATCCTACATTATTTCGGGGAGAACAAATAAAAGGCAATCACAAAGCCTAAACAGCTAAGTAAAATGGACATCAAAATGACTAACTTTGCACACAGAATGATTACTAAAAAAAAAAAACAAACAAAAAAAAAACAAACAAACAAAAAAAAACAAGGCGCTTAATATTTTATTTTCTTTAAAAATAAAGGTATACTGGAAATTTAGCAGTCACATTTTCTTCCTTGAGCGAGAACACCCACACTGCTCACTCACTCACATTTTTCTCTTGGGCAGTATCTGACCAAAAGGAGCCCAGACCGAGGCCTCCAGACACTCCTGCATCGCACACAGCAACAACTCTGATTTTTACAGTTTTATTTGGCTTGCTCACAAGACCCACTCTCACGTAATCCATGGGCCTGATCCTTCCCCTAATAAGAGCAATGCCAAAACTCCAGCTGATTCAGTAGTTCTGGACAGACCTTGCAGTGGCAAGAGGATAAACTTTAAGGGTCCGAGCCTTATTCATTCACTCTTCTTGCTTCCACAAGTAATCCTATTAAAAATAATGGGACCAGTCCTAGGAGTCATCAATGCGGGACTGAATAAGAGGAGAAACTGCCTGAGTAATATTTGGGGTTCCCCCTCCAGCAAAGCACAAGCACATTCCCCAAAGCACCCTCTGGTTTCTGTATATCAAATTAGAATACTGATTGATTGAAAAAAAAAAAAAGGCAAAATGCCTGGAAATGTCATTCAAGGCAGGAAGAAGAAACCCAAGTCCTTCTTCTTTTAAAACAAGGGCAATCGAATGATGAGTAGCTGAAAATGCGGCCACACACACACACGCCTTCATATACACATACATACACAGAGGCAGTTCATCAGAAGTGAATCGGAGAGAGAAAGATGAATTTGAACCCTTTATCCCCTGTCCTTTATAAAGGCTGCCACTCAGTAAACGGAGATTGCTCTAATTACTGTGACAATTCTGCACCCCGTTCAAACAACTTTTGTGTTCTGGACAGGTTTCTCCGCGAGTTTGAAATTCTTGGCCTGAGAACCACTCTTGTCTAAAAGAGGTTTCTCGTTGCAAGCGCAGAATGCAACACTAACAAGTTGTCCCTCTTTTCAGCTCCTTTCATTCTCCTCTTTTCCAATTGCCTGATTCAGGGCTTAATGGAAACTTGTCAAGGCTTTTCTTCCCACAAACCCTGTAGAGCCCCAAGGCAATCTGTGCACAGAGTAACCACAGGAATCTCATATTGTCAATTAAAATTGAATAGACACCTGATAACCCAGTCTACGTTCACGAATATACATCACATGCATATACACAGATGTGCCCACGTAACCAGTCCGGTCCCTGCGTTCGGGCACATCAGCAGCGTGGCAACACACCAGTTCCCGTTTACAACACCCAGCTACGCCCCGGTTCTGGTTTTCACTTTTAAATTTCATATTTATGAAATTTAATTTCATATTTATGAAATTAAAAACAAAGTACTTTCAAGTACTGTAGTTGAGCAACAGATTTCAATAGAAAATAAACGAACTATGTATACCAGGCATTTGGCCTTTAATAACCCTGGGGATTGTAAAGATATTTAGCTGCTATCCAGATAAAACAAGCTCTGTAGATATTCTTTACACAGCAGTTTTGTGACCAGTACAGTAGCTATGTTTATGACCAGCTCCTGTAAAGTACCTTTTTATTTTTTTTTCCCCTTTTTTTCTTTTTTTAATTGACGCAAGACGTGTTCTAAGCTACATTTTATGGTGTGGTTTAAGAATTAAGAAGAAGCCCACAGGGGAAGGTAACAGGCATCACAAGTAAACCAAGACATTTGGTTAATAATAATAATAAAAATCTCAAAAACTTGACTTCCAGACAGACAACTATAATCTGTAACTCCTTTCAGAGGGAGAAAACCTTCTTGCCAATGTCCCAGAGAAAACAAAGGTAGAAACACTGATTGGCCTTCTTATTCTTCTGATGTGTTCATTCAAGGTCGTACCTTCCCGTGGATTCTTTAATATTGGCAAACATTTATAATAGCGTAATTTCAATAGCAGTCTGTTCAGCCTGGGCGTAGATCAATGCAGCATCTATATGCAGTCTTCCAGACCTTGCCTATGTCAGAGTAGTGGCCCTGGTTTTATAAATCTCCTAAATCTAATTAAACCAATGCAAACCTCTTAATGTGTATGCTCCCAAACCAGTTCACTGGTTTAACCAAGTTAAAATTATTCAGGCTAGGGTTTAAAGCAGTTCCAAGAGAACCTTTATTAAATATTTGCATCAGTTAAAACCAGAAATCAATGTAGTGGCTTGTCTCCAGAATAGACAAGCCTATAGCCTCAGACTTTTCCAGATCTTTATTTAAGGAGTCACTGACTCCAGCGGGAGTTTGGATGTGCTCAGAGAGGTACGCCCCCACCTTTTCTTGCTCTATTTTTCCCTTTCTTAAAATAGGACGATTTGTTTCTATTGTAGCAACATCTAAGAATATTCCCCAGAAAGTGCCTTTGCAGTATTGTCAGTTTGGCATTTTCTAACTATTACTTCCCACACCCTCCTTCTGGATTTATTTTGGTGTCTCAGCTGCATCACCATCACTAGTGAATAAAAAGCAGAGACTGATTTTGTTGTATACAGCACCTTTCACACCACAGATACTCTGTAGAGCCCTAAAAAGCTGTGAGAGAGATACTGGTCGAGTGCAATTATATATTCATACTTGGTAGCCATTAGGTGTGCAATCGTATTTCCCACGGAGCCTAGGGCATTAAAACCTGTTCTGCCGAGAGGGGAAAAACAGTTAGGCAGGACTAACTGTATCAGTAGGACTAACCAAATGGTTATGGGACCTTTAACACTGCAGAGAGTCCCTCCGGAATTCAGCCTTCTGGCTGAATACCTGCAAGAGTGTGGTACCCAAAACATCTGATCCCAAAAAGCAGCTGCCCTCCCATCTTCTCCCTCCTCGCACTTCCTTCAGCAAGCAGCAAAAGCATTTCGAACGATGCAAATCCATTCTCTGCTCACCAAAGCCTACTTGTCTCCTGTAATTTCTATCATTTTACTGTCATCATTTCTTCTTTGCTGAAACCAGCAGCATATGAGTCAGAGAACAATCATTAACTTTTACAACTTCCATACAAATCCACCTACTCATATTAGAAAAGCAGTATTGACATGCAACACAGCCTCGGACCAAATCCTGATCCTGCCAGGATGCTCCGCGCTTCTGTGGGAAAGTCAGATACTGCAGAAGCAGGAGCTCATTTAAGGAAGTACCACTGGAAACGTAACTTCCCCCCACCCCAAGAACGAAGGACGCCACAGAAGCAGCAATATATCAGTATGACATTTAGTTGAGTTTGGCTTTTTCAATACCTTTATCCACTTTTGAAGAAGCTGCCCATTGGTTCAAGACACACGGGGCCTGATCCAAAGCCCTTCGTTATTAATAGAAGCCTTTTTTCCACTGACTTCAATGGATCTTGGACCAAGCCCAAGGAAGACAAGATTTCACAGCAGTAAGAGTGACACACATTCTCCGCATTCAAAAAAAAACAATACGCGGCATTTACGATGTCAATCTGTATACCGTAGTTTGTGTTTTGCTTTTTTAAAATAGGCTCTAGGCTGACGGATTAATGCACCCAAGAAGCGTCTCTGAAGTTGGAAGGAATTACGGGCAGATACAAAACACCATGGCGAGATATGTAATATCCCCAGTATTTCCCCCAACTAGAATATACAGGCATCCTTTACCGCAACATTTCTCCTAAGTTGCTGCAGCCACACTTCCCAGTGTCCCATCATTATAAACTCCTCTAGTAACAGCTACAACGTTACCCATGATGAATTAATTTGTATTAATATGGCTATCACACGCATTTCCATATGAAACCCATTGTTCTGGAGCATTAATAAAAACCTCACTAAGTGAAGCGACGCGGTACCCCTATATTTAGTTTAAAGAAATTTAAAATAAATACATTGAAACAAAATTGCTAATATCTTTCGTACATGATAATTGGCACAGCAAGCAGAAACACAGTTATCTTCTCAGTACGTATTTATAGCATCACCCTTCCCCATTCATTCCGCATTTTCTTAGAGAATCTGCTGTACCCTACATCTGCAATTCATTGACTTTACAATTTACCACATGTTGAGATGGAGAGGTCTCAGCTCCATTTGAATCACTGCACAAATATGCAAGTGATTTATCGTTTTAAAACTGAAGACTGCAGAAGAACGACTCCACTTTTCCTGAACATTACTCCTTCTGGCAGACCATGAACAATTACAGCGCGTACTAATTAAGCTCTGTAAATGTGCTGTGCCCTGCTAATGCCTACCAGGCCTCAAATTTAGTTGCATGAAGCCAAACTTCAGCCAGCGACTTAACTCATTCAGCACTGCCCGGTTGCCTGAGCGTGACCCCACGAAGAATAAGGGTCGAGGGTTTAGCTGACCTAAAACAAAGGCGTGAGACTGAACAGATTTCGCCAGAAAGAATCGGAGGGGGGAGATGCCGGAGGGAGAGGGCGAGAAGCGTCCTGGGAACCGGAGGAACATCCTTGTTGATAACCTGTTAAAAAGGTACAATACCACACCAGCTTTGCAGCGCCGTGCAGGGGGATTCGGATCTGTCCCCGGGGGCTAATAAGTCACAGCGCTCCATTGNTAATACTCCCATCTAACCCATTTCCCTGTGGAGGCAACTCCACGCTCAGCAAGGTCAATGGCAGGAGTTTTCCTTTTTTTTTTTTTTTTTTTTAAGTTGGGTTTTACATGGCTTGTAGAAGAAAAACATATGGGCGAAGGAGAGCAGCTTTCCACCACACACATAACCCTGCCTTTTTCTTAAATTAGTCTCCGAGCACAACAGTAACCTATGGGGAACCCCAAATCAACTGCTGGAGAAATTAAAAGCTAAAAGCAATACCTAGCCATATTTGAGTAATCACATTATCTTGTTAAACCACACGGACACACACCCCCCCAGCACAGACAAGACAGCAGCGCTTCAAATCTGACTGTCCACTCTAGGAAAGCGCGTTTAACGGGGAGCGAGGGGAGAATAAGGAGCTTTGCTGAGTGAAGCAGGGCTTCTCCCCGGGCCCCAGACTTTCCTGATACTGAAGTGTCAATCCCCAGATCCCAAGCTTCCTCTCCAACCATCCGTTCCAATACCGGCGTTCCCCCCCGCCACCCCTCCAAGTTCTACCATTTCTGCTCCTGCTCCAGCATCCCTCCTTTGTCCTCCAACTCTTCTCCAGCAGCCCCCGCCCTGCCTCTCCCCA
>VZSZ01001745.1:7228-17712 GCA_013398815.1 Ibidorhyncha struthersii | reverse complement strand
GCTGGGCATGAGCTACAGGTGTCCTGGAGGGTCTCGGAGGCTTTCCAGGCTCCTCCTGGGGACCCTGGCTGCATCAGCCAGCGCTCCCTGTTACCCTTCTAATCCTGTCCCCACCATGAGAGCAGGTATGCTTTGTGGCCTGCGCTGGTGTGGGGGCACTGAGCAGCACAGCTTCCTCCCAGCACCCACACACATACCTCATGCATTTTGCTTTCTTTCCTTAGGCACCAAAAAAGAAAGTCGGAAAAAAAGGGAAAGGGAGCAAAGCTCCAGCAGTGGTGGATGCCTTGTCCCCAAAGGAGATGAGCAAGGAGCAGGTGAGAGATTCCCCTGTCTCCCAGCCCACCCCCCAGTAGGAGGATGTTGCTGCTTACAAGAACAGCTCTTGGGACTCCTGCTTGGTGCCTGGCTCTGTCTCTGGGGATGACAGGTGGTGGAGGGTGACAGAGACAAGCGACGGGGGTTCATTTCACTGCCTGACGCATGTCTGGGCTGGGGGGATTCTTACTGTTCCTGGAAGGAGCAGCCCTCTCATCCGACCCTCCTTTCCACTGTTCCCAGGTTCTCTGCTCTCCAGCCCTGTGCCCTCACTGTCTTCTCCCCAACTCCATAACCCTGGCAGCCTGCTCAGCTGTGTGATGGCTCAGCCTGGGAGATGTGATTTGCAGCCTGTGGCACTCTCAGTTGTGTTGCTGCTGGGGCAGGAGGCTCCCAAAGGTGCAGGAAGGGCAGACAGAGGTGGAAGGTGCAGCTGCTTCCCCTTGGTTGCTCCAGGTCCTGCTTGTTTTGCCGGGCGTTATACAACCAGAGGAGGCGGCCCTGGCCTGGGGACCTCACACCTGGAATAAGATCTTGCACATCTTGGTATTATTGAAGCACCTGAGAATGGTGTTACTCGACACTGTGAGATGGAATATCTGAGCCTGGGCTGCTTACAGTCGGATAAGGTTTTGTTACTCCTTTTCCGGAGACTGATGGGTTCTGTTAGGTCCAGGGTATGTCAGGGCTCTTCCCCTTCTCTCCTGAGCTTCTCCATCCCACTAACAGCCACTGTGTCCTGCAAAGTTTGCAACATCACTTGCCACGAGTGTCTTGCAGATGCATCTGTCTGAGGCCTCCTTTTCTGCCTATTTGGCTCTTCCCCTTGGCTTTGCAGCTGGAGAAGCACGTTGCGCGTCTCCGAGAGGAGCTGGACCGGGAAAGGGAAGAGCGCAACTATTTCCAGCTGGAGCGTGACAAGATTCACACCTTCTGGGAGATCACTCGCCGGCAGCTGGAGGAGAAGAGAGCAGAGCTGCGGAACAAAGACCGAGAGATGGAGGAGGCAGAGGAGCGGCATCAAGTGGAGATCAAGGTGGGAGGGGAGAAGGCTAAGGGTGGTGTGAGTTCCCAAGCTCTGGGTGAGCCTTGGGCAGCTCTGAGGAGGAGAGGGAAGGGAGAAGAAGAGGAGAAGCTGGCCAGGATGCAAGCCAGGAGTGTCTGGGCTCTGGGTGTCTCCTGCTGAAGCCCCTCACCCGGTCCGTGGTTTGTTTTTAGGTTTACAAGCAGAAGGTGAAGCACTTGTTGTATGAACACCAGGAAAACCTCACTGAGCTGAAGGTGGAGGGCACCCTGTCCATGAAACAGGCCCAGAAGGATCACTGGGCCCAGGAGATGGAGCTGCGTAAAGACATGCGCTCCTTGAAAGTGGAGCTGAAGGAGCAGGAGCTGGCCAACGAGGTGGTGGTGAAAAACATGCGCCTGGTATGTCCCTGACAGGGCCAGAGCCGTGTGCGAGGTGCCTCTGCTGCAAAAGGAGGTGGGGGGACCACCAGCTGAGCCCTCCTAGCCCCAGCGTGAGAGCAGGAGCCTGGCTCCCTGTGGGGTGGGATGGGGTTTCCTGCAGGCACTGGTAACTTAGAGGCACTAGAAAGTGCAGGAATGGGGAGAAGGGCTTCCTGGGGCAGCCTCTGTGAAAACCCCTTCCTGCAGCAGGGAGCTGTGAGAGCAGCTGAAGAGCCTGTGAGCTGCCGTTTGCATGGATAATATGGGATTGGTGCCATGGTGGGAACCCTTCCCAGGGAGCAGGAGGGAATCCCTTGGGATGCGGCTGACTCAGGATTTGGTTGTCTGCCTCTAACACGTAGCTTCTTCTTAACAGAAACAAGAGGAGGAGATCACCCGGCTATGCAACGAGTTCGAGAGACAAGTGAAAGGTAAGGATGTGTGCGTAGCTCCTGCATGGCTTCCCTTTGTCAGTGTGCCGGGGAAGGCTCTTCTAAGCTCTGCTGCACCACTGGGCTCCTTAGCAGATCCTCAAGCAGAAAGGGGGCTGGTTTTCCCTCATTTCTGGCTGGTTTGCCCCAGTTCTGGTCTGTTTCCCCCCAGTTCTTGCTCCCCCGTGCTCTGGGACTGCCAGACCCCCAGCACTGTGCAAACAGAACAAGGCTGGGTGCCTGCAGTGTGAGCTGAGGGGTGCAGGCAGGGCGCCTGTCACTGCTGCCAGGCCATACTGCTGAGCGTAGCTGCCTGGCAGTGCTTCTCCAAGCTGTGGGATGGGGAGGCTGGAGGAGCCCTTGCAGAGTCCTCACTCCAGTCTCCTCCTCAGGGGACATTTCAGGTTCTCACGGGCTGACTTGGAGCATTTCCATGCCCTCTTTCCAAGGATGCTATTTCTGGGCTCTGCTCTCTGTGGTCCCAGCGTAACTGCTCCACACGCTGGTGGCAGCTGCGGTGACGCCGCTAATAAGCGTCTTGTCCTTGAGTAATGCCGTGGTGGCATGCACCGGGCTGATGCTGGCTAATGGAGCTGGGGTGCATTATGCAGGGTCTCCACGAGGTCCTTACTCAGCCCTCTGTGTGGTCCCCCAGAGATCGAGGCCAAGTACACCAAGAAGATGCAAGTGCTGCGGGACGAGCTTGACTTGCGGAGGAAGACCGAGATCCACGAGGTAGAGGAGAGGAAGAACAGCCACATCAGCGAGCTGATGAGGAACCATGAGAAGGCCTTCAGTGACATCAAGAACTACTACAATGATATCACCCTCAAAAACCTGGCGCTCATCAGCTTGCTGAAGGTATTACCTGCCCCCCTGCTATAGCTTGCCTGTCCTGCGGAGTGTCGCCCTTCCACCAAGGGACTGATCCTGTGAGGATTTCTCCCAGATCTGGCTGGTTCCCAAGTGGTGGTGTGGGTGCAGCTGGTCTCCTGAGGGTTGTACACTGTTACATGAGCAAAACTCGAGCACAGGGAGGTGCATCTTGCTGGGCCATCAACTGGAGGGCGTCTGGAGGGTGTGGGAAGTTCTGAGAAGCTGGGCAGCCCCCAGGAGTTGGCACTCGTGTTCCCAAGAACAGGAGCAGATAGAGGAGATGAAGAAGAAAGAGAATCACTTGGAAAAGGAGAAGGCGGATGTGCTGCTCCAGAACAAGCAGCTGAAGGAGCCCCTGCAGCAGGCCCAGGAGCAGGTGCTTGAGCTGCAGAAGAAGTTGGCTCACTATGACAAGGACAAAGAAGCCCTGATGGTGAGTGGCCAGCCCTGGCATTTCCTGAGTCACCCTGGCTATTTCCTGGAGGGAGTCACTCAGCAGTGACCTCTGCCACTTGGCTTGGCCAGATCGCTGAGCAAAGTCCTTCAAGTCCTTTTCAGCTTATCTGGGTGTCTGTAAGATCTCAGGTGGGGCTCTGGCAATGAGAAACAAGAGTAGCCCCCACTGCAGAGGGAGAAGGGAGTTGGTGTGGGTGCTTCCTGTTTGTTTTGGGTTGGTTTTTTTTTTTTTTTTTCTTGCCCATATCTCTTTGCCGGTCACTCTCCTCCCCTGCCAGAACACATCCCCCACACCACCCAGAGAAACCCGTGCTCTTTAACTGTCCCTTCCCGCTTGCAGAACACAAAAGCCCGTCTGAAAGTCACCCAGAAGGAACTGAAGGATCTTCAGTGGGAACACGAAGTGCTGGAGCAGAGGTTCAGTAAGGTGAGAGCTGCAAGATGGGTCTGGGCATCCCAATTCCCTCTCCAAACACTGTCCCTTCCACAGAGGATTGAGCACTGGGGCTTAGCAGAGCCTGTGCTTAGCCGAGGGCTTTCTGAAACTCTAATCCAGAGCCGTGCGATAACTGCTGCTTCCAACAAAGCTTCTCATAGCTTTGGCATCTCCCACGGTCAGCAGACAGGCCTGTCCTTGTACTTTGCTAAGCAATCATGCACGCTCCAGTGGTCCCCTCCCGGCCTGCGAGGGACTGGCTGCAGCAGCAGCTCGGGACCGCTCGGGATGAGTCCTGTTGACTGAGTTCTCCCAGACTCAGCCTCTCCATCCCCCCCCAGCTAACCCAGATAAATCTGTTGAGGCAGAAGAGCTCATTTGCAATTCGTAGAAATCCCCAGGAATATGAACATTGATCTGAGGCCTCGTTAACAATCCATCATTAAGGCAGCAACATATTCAGTGCATTCAGAAATAGGCTGTGGAGGAGAGATTGTGTCCTAATTAGGACACTTATTAACTAGCTGTAAGCCAGGGACTCCTGCCAGCTGTGAGGGGGAGAGGCGAGACCCTTGTGTGCTGTGGGGCCCTTTCTGAGGTCTAAAATAGTGCTGCAGTGAGCCCGTCAGCCCGTTCTGCTGTCGGGGGTGTCTGGCGGGGAGGAGGAAGCAGAAGTGCAGGTGCTGAGGAGGTGTCAGCCGTGGGGGCAGGGAGGGAAGCTTTGCTCCAGCACCTGCGTTCCCCACGGGCTGCAGGTGCCGTGGGGAACAGCCGGGCTCTCACTGGAGCAGGCAGGGCTGAGCTGCCGGACCTGTTTGCTGCCAGCCCTGGGTGGCCACCAGCCCAGGGGTCCTGAGGGTGGTGTGAAGGTGTGCTGTCTTTGGGAGCAGGTGCAGGCAGAGCGAGATGAGCTCTATCAGAAGTTCACCAAAGCCATTAACGAGGTGCAGCAGAAGACGGGCTTCAAGAACCTGCTCCTGGAGCGTAAGCTGAAAGGACTCCTCAGTGTCCTGGAGAAAAAGGAGGTGGAGCTCAGTGAGGTCCTTGCAGCCTCCAACATCGACCCGGGCACCCACTCCTTGGTCTCGCACAAGCTGGAGGTACTGTGTGCTGCCATGGGGCCCTGCAAAGGCTGGCCTTGGGGGGCAGAGGCTGCTCTGGGGTGAACGCAGACCTTGGAGCATGCAAGTCCCCATCCTGTGTGGCTGTAGCTGCCACATCACTCGTTTCTGGCACTCCCAGGGCCACGCATGGTGCCGCAGGGCACTCCGTCTCTCCCTCGAGAGCGGAGCGTGTGGGTGTCAGAGTTTGGCACCGATCTCTTCCTCAGGTGGGGACCTGTTTCGAGGAGATTGGCCCCAGGCTGAGCAGTGCTCACCAGTGCTCTGTGCTGCTGAGCAGCCTGGCTGCGTGTGGGGTCTGTCAGCGACCTGGGGTGCTCTGTGCATGGGGAGTCACAGCCAGTGAACCTCGCCTGGCTTCCCTGGCTGCAGAGACAGCATAGACAGGTTCCCAGGGGCTCTGCAATGTCCGGCATGCTAAAAATATGTATGCAGAAAGCCTCGGCAAAGTCTCGGAGACCCACATTCCTGGAGCCTGCCGCAGCTGTAACTTGAGAAGCAGCACTTGCTTCGGGTTGGGTTGAGGCAAAGAGGACGTAGGCTCCATGCTTGCCTCCGCCACTGCCTCAGTGCCCTCCCGCTTGTCCCACGCCAGCCCATCCCATCCCAGGTCCCCTTTGTGGTGGGTGGCAGTGAAGCTCATGGACACCCTCTTTGTCAGGGTGTCCTGGGGACAAGCACAGCAGCAGCCAAGGCTCTGGGGATGTAGGACAGGGCAGCAGATGTGTCACCTACTAGCAGGTGCCACAGCAGAGGAAGGAAAACACATTCCTGGGAAGGTGTCATGGCGTCGAGCTTTCCCACAGCTGCTGGGGTCCCGGAATTCCTCTGCTCAGCTGCTTCTAGCGGTTTCCCAGGGAGCCTCTTTCCCTGCAATTCCCCTGGTGCCGTGATGGTAGGGCGGTGCTGCCGGAGCAGATGCTGCTGTCACTCTCCACCCCCCTCCCCAGCCTTGCACCGGGACAGACAATGATGGCAGGGTTGTGCTGACACTTGTGCTGTTGGTCTGGGAGGTCCCTGTCCCTCGCCTCTGCCTGGGCCTGGCTGTCCCTGGCACTGCTGGCTCAAAGGGAGCAGGGTGGTGGCCGCCTGCCAGGCCGTGCTGTGAGCTGCTCTGCTTGAACCGGCCCCGGTGCCAGCTCAGCCGTCGCGTAGCAGCTCCTCCGTGTGCTCTGCCACGCTGCTCCCGGCTGCGGCACGGCCACCGTGCTGCCAGGGCTGGGCAGCCACTGCCTGACGCGTTGTCTCCCTTTGCAGGACGTGCTCAATTCCAAGAACACCACCATCAAAGATCTGCAGCTCCAGCTGGCCCGAGTCTGCAAGGTGAGGGAAGGGGCTGGGGGGCTGTTGGGTGGTGGCTGCGGCTTTGCGGGGGGTGGAAAAGGGACCTTCCGCTCCAGGCTGCGCACAGAGCAGAGGGAAGGGAACTCACAGCAGGCCAGCTGAGCTGCTTCATGCCCTGGCCCAGGCAGGACCCAGCCTAGGCTGCAATTTCCCCTGTTTCCCCTGCGAAGGAAGGCATGTTGGGGTTGTCCCCCCACCGTGCAGGGGGTGCAGATAGCCCGTGCCCAGGCATGGAGGGGCTGGGCTGGAGCTGGGCTTGGGGCTGACCAGGAGGACACTTCTCTTGCAGGCACACAATGACATGCTGCAGACGTTCAAGGCAAAGCTGACGGCCTTTGGGATCCCCTTGGATAACCTGGGCTTTAAGCCCTTGGCGAGCCCTGTGCTGGGGCAGGCGGTGGGACAGGGCCCTGCAGGACTTGTTGCTGTGCCCACCTGATGCCACCCAGCACCGAAGGACCCACCGTGCCGGACAGGGAGCGGAGCTATGCCCTGTTGGTGCTCTGCACCATTAAACAGACCCCAGTGAGCCTTCTGGAGGACCTGAAGGACTCTCTCCTTCCCTGGGGGGGCCTTTCCTCTGGAGCATACACCCCTGCCCCCCCGACTCCTGCCATGGGGGATGCCAGCCACAGGCAGATGCCAGCTGGGTCGGCCCTGACCAAGTGGTGCCAGCGTGGCCCCGGACCACGGCACAGCCAGAGGGCTCCAAGCATCCCACCCACCAGACCAAGCTGGAACAGGGAGTGGGGGGTTGTGTGGGGCTCCCCCAGGCCCCCTGCCTCCTGGGCCAGCCACCCTGGCTGTGCTGCCCCTGGGGCTCCCCTCTTTTCCCCCTCCAGCAGCCCCATGTGTGCTGCCCCCAGGAAGGAGATTTTTTTGAGACAAATGGTGCTGTTTGAAGCCTTTAATGGTGTCGGTGGCATAGTTTCCCCCCGCAGCTGACCTGCATCCCTGGGGGGGAGGATGTGCCTTTCTCCTAACTGCCGCGGTACGTTGTGTAGGAGTAGGGGCTGATCAGCAGGGGGATGTGCAGCTTCTGGGCAGGGTCGGCGATGGTGAAGACAACCTGGGGGAAAGCAAGAAGGCAGCGGCTGGGATTCCCCTTCAGTGGGGCTCAGCTAGCCGGAGCCGGGCACTGCGGGATGCTCGGAGCAGAGCTGGCAGTGCTGCAGGAGGGAGCAGGCAGCTCATGCAAGCCTGGCTGTGGCAGCCAGGCTCCTGCTCCAGTCCCCCTGTGGATTTGGCCACGGCTGGCTCCTGCCCCCCCTGTCCCCTGCTCCCCACGCTCTGTACCTCCACGAAGGGATAGAAGCTGGTGTGCCCCAGGCCCTGCCAGTACGCTGCTGTCTCAAAGCGCAGCTTGTAGGTGCCAGCCTTGGCCTGCCCTGGAGCCAGGAGGGGCGGGCAGCGCCCGTCGTGGTCCGTCCACCTGCAATCAGAAGGAGCAAGTCCTGCCACGGTGGCTGTCCCCGGCCCCTGAGCCATCTCCTCTGGCTGCCAGCTGGCTCATGGGGGACAGGCAGCAGCATCCTCTGCTGGTTTCACTGCTGCCAGTTCTCCTACCTCTCAACCAGCTCCGTCCACTGCGGCCCTGGCTCCTGCAGCTGGGCCAGCCGGACGGCAAGGCTGGCTGCCGGCAGCCCCGTGACCGTGTTCAGCACGTGGGTGGTCAGGGAGCCGTTCACCGTCTCGGACATGCCTTTGGCCTGGGGCAGAGGAGTAAGCAGGGCTGAGACATGTTCCGGCAGCACCGTCCACCTCCCCCTCTGCTGTGCTATGGCAGGCAGTGCCGCAGCCGAGCCCCCAAGTGCCCCAACCCTTAGTCAGCCTGCCTGTGTGTCCCCTCCCTGCGGCCCCCGGGCCATCGGCTGTGCAGCTGGGGCTGTCCCATCACAGCCCCGTCCCCAGCACTCCACTGTGCTCCAGGGCTGGGATGCGGGCACCCACGTTCTTCCCATGCCGTGGGGCTCAGCTCCACCAGCCCTGGGGCCGCGGTGCCACCGGGGCCCTGCCTGCAGCGGAGCGCTGCCTCTCCCTGCGGCTGCCTGCATGCCTCGGGCACCGCTGCCGCCTGCGGCAGAGGCACCTGCCGGGTTCCTGCCGGGACGGACGGAGGGCTGCATGCCTGGGCTAGTGCCGGGATCCCCGCTCACCCACCCGTCCCGGTGGGCTGCAGCAATGGCTGGCCTAGACCCAGGGAGGAAGCAGCCCTGTCCCGGTGTCCCAGCAGCCCTGTCCCTGTCACCCTGCCTGCAGTGTCACGTGTGGGCAGACGTTAACCCTGCAAGTGCTCTGGAGCTGCCTGGGGTGGGCAGCTGGGGCGAGCAGCAAGCACGGGGGCACAGGTAGCGCTGGTGAGGGCAACCAGGCCCCTTCCCCTTTGGGAACCCCCAGGTTGTGCTTGGCAGGGTGGGAGCACGACCTGGGGGCTGCATCCCGCTGCTCCGGGGCTGCTGCCGGCTGGGCAGGGCCAGGCTGTCTCCCTGGAGCGCACCCAGCTCTCGCTGCCATCCCGGCACCGGCTCTGGGCCTCGGCTGCCGGCTGAAGCAGGGAAGCTGGAGAGGTGCAAGGGCACCCAGCTGCTTACCTGGCTCTCCTCCATCCCACTCAGCCAGGAGCCTGCGGCCGGTGAAACCATGCAAAACGCCAACCCCTGCCCCGGCTGCCCTTCCTGGCACCACGGCCTCTCCCCACTGAGCTGGCGAGGCTGGATGCCCCTATCCCGGCGCAGGGTTGCGGCAGCACTGGGCGCTCCTCCCCAGCTGGGCCGAGCCCGTGCGGGTGGCTTCCCCATGGGAGGTGCGTCCGGGAGCCCCGCCGGCACCCACATTCTGGCAGCACTGCGGCCCTGGGGCTGGTAGACCAGAGCCCGGCGGGACGTTGGGGCGCCAGGCCAGGAGGAGCTGTGGTGGAGCTGCCATCCCGGTCTCGCCTCCCTCCCGGAAAAGTGCCCGGAGCGCATCGGCGCTGTGGGGGCCGGGCACGTGGGGGCTGCCAGGAGCAGGCAGTGGCTTCACCATGGCCTAACCCTGCCCGTCCGCCTGCCTGGGGGGCACGGGGGTGGGCTCAGTGCCTCACCTGCACTTTGATGAGCGCAGTAGCAGTGGCCTGCAGCCCATACCCTTCCACATCGGCCGCCTGGATCTCCAGGGTGTACTCAGGGACCACCTGCATAGAGAGGCTGTGTCACCCCCGAACAGGGTTAGGGGGTGGCAGAGGCTGTGCCCGGGGCTCACCTGTGCCACCAGCCCCGCCGCAGCCACAGAGATCACCCCAGTGCTGCTGTCGATGGTAAACATGTGGGGCTGGGGATGGTCTGGCTTCTGGCGCAGGATGGAGTAGACCACGACCCCACTGGTGGAGCTCACTGCGTCATCTGCATCCGTGGCCAGCACCCGCAACACGGGGGTGCCTGGGAGCGGGCGGTTATTGGTGACATGTCCCTCATTCCCCCAGCACTGCCTCCTGCTCAGCGGCATCAGTCTCACCTGGCTCAGCCCACTCTGGCACGGTGCCATGGAAAACCGCTTCAGTGAAGACGGGCCGGTTGTCATTCTGGTCTGTCACGGTGATGATGATCTCCATGGGGTCCTCCACAGACTGCCCGTTGGCTGACACGGCGTGGGAGAAGAGCTGCGGGAGGCACCGTCAGCCCACTCACAGCCCCGGGGACTATCCCCTCCCCATCCCAGCCCCCCACTCACGACGTACTTGTCGATCTCTTCCCGGTCCAGTGGCTTTGTCACCTCCAGCCACCCTGTCTCCCGCTCAATGGTGAAGACACCCGCGGGGTAGCTGTCCGCCCCCTGCCCCGTGATGCTGTAGAAAACCTTAATCTCCTTGTCCTTGGTAGATTTGATCTGGCGGCGAGGCGGAGTGAGGGTTAGAGGGGTCTCGGTGCTCCAGGGACTCCCCTGTCCTTTGCCCCGTCCCCGCAGGGCCACGTACCTGCACCACCCTCTTGGGGAAGGGCCCCCGATCGTTCTCAGGGCAGTTGATGGGGGGGATGACTCAGTCCCTCTTCTGCCGCCGGAAGCCATGGTCAGGCTTGG
>VZSZ01001743.1:32509-44520 GCA_013398815.1 Ibidorhyncha struthersii | reverse complement strand
CCTATCCTATCCTATCCTATCCTATCCTATCCTATCCTATCCTATCCTATCCTATCCAGGTTCTTATACCCACATATACCAGAACTATATAAACAGCCTACCCAAATACAACATACAGTATACTGGCTGCCTCACCTTCTTCACAAGAGAGAAGAGCTGAGCATTTTGGTTTGGATCTATCAATTCACATTTGCATTCATGAAGAAAAGGCTTTCCTGCTCTCCTGTATTTCCAGCATAGCTCTTCATTTTACTTGGCAGCCCATTGGCAATGTGTCCTCAGCCCACTCAAGATACAGGATTCCCAAATGGCAAGCTGGTCACATGCAAGTTTAGATTGATTCAGTTCCCACTGACTACAGTGGCAGTGACTTTTGGTATTCAGAGATTTATTTATAGCTAGCTTTATTCCTTTTTTCCTTTCCTGTAGATCTTTCTTTACAGCAGAAATTTCCATCTCTCTAGTGGCTCATCTGTTTCACTGAACTCTTCGGTTGTTTGCTGTTTCTTGTCAAGGCTCTGGCAGCATGAATAAAGTCTAAGAGGGGAGAAGTTGAGATGTTTCTGCTTATTTACACTGCTTTCATTGAAGAGCAACATCAGGGCACCTCACAGTTAGATCAGGATAGAAGTGGTATAAGGGGGAGGAGAATCAGCCCCTTTGGATCCATGTTAAGACTGTGCAAACAGTGCTGGTGGTGGATGGGGATTTCCCCCTTTGGTTGTGCGGTCAGGGCAGCTCACTGATCATATTCCTGAACTTTCTGTGGAAGATCCCACAAAATGCTGGTTTCTGTCTGACCTGTTTTTAGTCCTCACAGTAATCTTTGAGTGAAATGTTGAATTCATCCCCACCTAAATACAGATTGAAAAGTACCGTTTTGATGCAGGCAGGAAAAACACTACTGAAACATCTGAGCTTGGCTGTTAAATGGCATGATCTCACTTTGTTCTTTAAAGTAACTGTCCACATCCCCACAAAGGGGAAGGCAAGGATTTATTCGTTTAAAGATTATTCTTTCAGCAGCGAGATAATTCAGTGTGATTTTCTTCTGGCCACATGAGCTGTGTTAGTGAGGCAGAGCTGTCCTGTCAGCAGGGTGCCCAGTGTCAGAGCAATCCCTGTCCTGCAGGAAGGTATGCNATTCAACCTTCTCTTTTTGGTTTTTTTTTTTTTTTTTCAAGTGTGTGTGTTTTTTTTCTTTTTTTTTTTCTTTTGGCAGACGTCCTTGAGCATTTGAGACGGATGTGAGAGAGTTTTTAGTCCTCATGCAAAACAACCAACTAAACATAACAGATTACATCAGCTCAGGCTTTTCAATTCCTGGATGGCAGCAGAGCGCTAATCCAACCTTCATCCTGGATTTCATAAACTGAAACAAGGGAGGCTGGCAGGAGCAGCGCTGCCGGATTGAGGAAGCTGACGACGGTGCAGCATGTGGGCAACACACTGTATAAAGCTCATAAACTTGTAGGCTGATGTGTGCAGCTACCACTTTGGATTCTGTACTGCTGCTTCCCTCGGCACAAGGCACCAGCAGGCTGAGCATTAAAGCCTGCTCTTTGGAACGGAGCATTTACCCCTGCAAGACATGAAGGGCTTCCTGTTTCTCACACTCCTCCTGATGCCCGTGCACGCTGGAACTGCTTGGAGTGCGAAATACGCAGTAGATTGTCCCGAGCCCTGTGACAGTAACGCATGCAAAAGTACCTTGCGCTGTAAGCGAACAGTGCTGGATGACTGTGGCTGTTGCAGAGTGTGTGCAGCTGCTCTGGGGGAGACTTGCTATCGTACGGTCTCGGGTATGGATGGTGTCAAGTGTGGTCCTGGGCTGAAGTGCCAGTTTTACACAGAGGAGGATGACTTTGGTGATGAATTTGGTATCTGCAAAGGTAACAATATTCACTTTGCATGCACCCACTGTGGCAATTTGGCAGCAACCTACATATAGAGCTTGCCTCCTGCTTGAAAGATCTAAAATGGTATTTTTCCAGCTCAGCCCTTAGCCAAGAAGAAAGTGAAAAATACCTGCTGGTATTAAAAGATGTTACATGTAGGCGGGACAGGGTTATTGATGTGAGAATGCTGTTTAGACCTGGGGACATGTGTGAGGAAATACGGATGGGGTGTGCTCGGAGATGAGATTTTTGATTGGGACTTGGGACACCCAGACACTAGTCCTGATCCTTCTGCTGATTTGGTGGGCGACTTTCTATAAATTGCAAAGACTTTAATCCTGTGAGTCCAACCTTGTGATGGAGTCCCTGCCCCTGCTGGGGTCTCCCTGGGGTGAGGTTCCCTCGGGCACTGCCAGCCACCTGCCCAGGGATGAAGTGCTCTCTCTGGGGTCTGGGAGATGGAGATAACAGCCCTGTTTGAGCACCTGGAGACTGTCGTGTTTAATTCAGTCCTGCCTTTGAGGTGCTCAGCTACCCTAGGGATGTGGGCAGGGGAGGCAAACAGAGACCCTCCTGCCTGAAAGATGGGAATTAAAGAACAGGAGCTGACTTTGAGATGAGTAGCCAGCCACTGTTCTCATTTTATTCCAGGTATGCTGCATGCTGATTTCTTTAGTCACAGACTATAATGGCATTTTTCATTTAAGAGCTATCCTCACTCCATGCAAAAAGGACAATCTTTAAAAGGACAGAAGCTGTTAAGTTACTAAGAAGTGGGATGATAGTTTTTAAAATAAATAATTTTTAAAAAAGGTTTTGCAAAGTATGAATGCAGTGAGTTTTCCTGTGTTCAGGTACCACTTCAGTAAGTAGGTACAGGTATGACTTTGAATAACTTCCTTAAAAATGGTCTTTGCAGTTAAACATCAGGAGTACTAACAGCCTCAGCTAAAGCAATGATTTAGGACCGGATGCTGCAGAAATCATTCAGGCTGACTCACATACAGCACACACTTATTTACATTGGTATTTAAAAACAAATTCATGTGCATGTTTGAAGGTGAAACCCAAAATACTCCTTTTATTTCTAAATACTAGAATTTGCACATAAAGCTAGTATCTTTAATGCACCCACCAGAAAAGCATTTTACCAAGATAGCTGACTGATCTTCAGTTTATTAAAAATTGCTGCAGTGCAAGATGCCACCTATAATTCTTTTACAAGTTCTTTTGAATGATTATATGCTTTTCTCTGTCCACATAGGAATTTCTTTGCAATAGCACACGTCAAATGGGGAAAAAGAAACATTGAGGGACATGAGTTTTAAACCCTGTAGCTGAGTGTCCAAAGCTCTGTAGAAAAAGTAAAGTAAAATAATTTTTTTCCAGTGAGTCAGTGGAAAAACTCTCATTGATGTCAATAAAGCCATATCTTGACTTAGAGTTGTAAAATGGTATTTAAGGCTTATATTCCCCACCCATATATTTATTTGCACTGAATATTATAGATGTCATTTTTAATTCTTTTTCTTTTTTCATCTCAACTCTGAGATAGTACAATCTCTTTCTGTATATATGTGAATTTTATCAGGCAAAATATGGGGCCAAGTACTGTTATTTTATACATCCATTTCTAGCTATGATACCAGATCACTCACTCTTTTTAATAACTTCCATGTTTGTAATAATTCACAGAGTCAGAATGATTAAATTGTCTCTGGTTGCCTACGACTGGTTTACTTTGAATTTGTGGAAAAATGACCTGAACTCTCTTTTCTTCAGTTTGTTATTTCTAAGATGGGTAAAACGTGGCAAATATATGTTTCAGAGCAATTTTTTGAGTACTTTTAGTATTATAAGAGTGCATCGTATTTTCAGTAGCAACGTCATTCTTATTCAAAACAGACTAAGGAATACTGGTGCTCTGCACTTTTGTTAGTAAATACCCTCTAAACCTGAGGTATAACTGTCACAGTAAAGAGCATGCTTTTGCTTTCTTAGATTACTGGGAGCTATTTGCAATTTATTTAGGAGCAGTCTCCCGCTGAACAAAATTGTCTAACAGCAAAATTGACTCAGATCTCATTTTTGTCAAATCTGAAGAGCAACATCAATGCCAGGATTATTCCACACAGAGCCAAGTCCTTTGGGCTCAGACTTGTTTCCATGCTGTTGTGCACAGCTTTGCATCCCCCCTCTCTGGGCTGAGTGGCTGAGCACCTGCAATGGGCAGATTGATGGTCCATGAGGTGTGTGCTCTCAGCTTGTTCCTCAGGGAGGACTGTGCACACAAAAACTGTTTTGCTTTGGCAGGATTTTGTTTTGGTTTTATGCAGACAAACAGCAAATTGAAGAGTGTCCTTGCTTAGGAAGGGGGGGTATGGAGAATCTCGGTGAGAGCTTCCAAACTGGAGGGATTCACTGTGCCATCCCTAGCAGGGAATTGGTTGATTTTCCAGTGCTTTTCATTTATAAAAGCATACCCATTGGACATGCAGAGAATTGTAAAATGTTGGTTTCATTTTGGGGCATTAGCCTGATTTTCAGATAGCCTAGGCTGTATGGCAAAACCAAATACTTGCACTGATTAAAGAGGAGACTGGACAAACTGAGAAGTATAAACCTGTGGTGGGGTGTTATACGCACAGAAACTGTGTCTGGCTCAGGAGGTCCCAGAGCTGAAAATGGGGGAAAATATGAAGGAGGAGCTATCATTTGTGCTTACCACGGTCGTTTTCTTTCTTAAGTGTTTTGCGGGAACCTGGGATGGATGTATCCTTGGTCCAACCCTGAATGCTGATTCATCTGCCCTTAGGAGTTGAACTGGAAACTCTTCAGGACTTGCTATTTAAGGTTACCATGCATCCTGGGTTGGCAAGGACAGCCCGAGCATAAAGACCTTTATCCTGGGACATCCCAAACTTCTGTTGGGATGATCTCTTGTTTGGGGGTTTGGAAAGGGGACGTTGGAGATGGATTTTCCTTGTGTCCATCTCTTCAACTATGGTTCTGGGAAGGTACCCTGTTCAACAGCAAGGCAGCGGAAGACAAGAGCTGTGACTTCAGGTTTAAACCCTCTGGGAGGTTATGTGATCCAGCATATGATACGTGTCAGCTATGGGATGGGACAAATCATCTGCACCTGACAATTTTTTTCAAAAAAACATTTGGTCCCATCCTGACAGCTGCCCTTTGGCACTCCTCTATGACCTTGCTCAGGGATGGGTGATTTGAATCAGTGAAGTGTGTGACCAGATGCAGTACAACCAGGCAGCTGTCTTAGTGCCAGTGATCCCTTTGGAGAATACTCACTCTTTAGGCTGGAGATGTAGGTGAGCTCTTTGCTGTCTGCCATGGGAAGGCAGACCTTTGCTCTCTGAGAAACTGTCGCACAGGGGAGGGAGGGCTCTTCCCCGAGAGCCAGGACGTCTCCAGGCGGAGGGTGCGTTTGCTGGATAGCTCCGCAGGGTCGGGGCAGCTGTCTCCACTGAGCCCACCCGCAGTGGTCCCGGCCACAAGCCGCCCGGCACCAGCAATAGATGCTCTAAGTCATGACAGTGATGTAGGTCAGATAATATCATGCCCAGATAGTGAATTCAGGAACATTCTGAAGTCATCTTCTTTTCTAAATCCAATGCTAATTCTTTAACTACATCCTCTATGGTTATATGCTTACATATTTATATTGTCTTTAATTTGCATTTTAATACTACAAATGTTTCAGAGAAGGATTACCGATTGCACATTGTAAATAAGTTATAGAAAAAAGAAATTATGTATATAATGTGTGTTAAGGTTTGTTAAAACTGGAAAATCCTTGTAACAAGCAGTCAGCATGCTGAAACCCTGTAGTTAAGGTTTAGCTGACCTCCACTTAAAGGTTTTTCTCTTTTAAGTATATAAGCAGACCAGCTATTAACAGTGCTGGCAGCTGACTTGGATCACTGAGGACTGGTTTGCTGTATTACTTTTTTTCAGAGTGTCCCTATGGTACCTACGGAATGGAATGCAGGAAAACCTGCAACTGTCCCTCTGGCATCTGTGACAGAGTAACTGGGAAGTGTTTGAAGTTCCCATTTTTTCAGCTGTCTGCTTCAAAGCCTCCAAATCGACGAAAAATAGTTTCACACACAGGTAAGACTTCATGGGGCAGTTGATTTTAGCAGAAATCACCTTGTATGTGATCTACTACCATGCTGTACACTGTACATGAGCAATGTGTACTTTGGTGGAGCTGTGCAAACAGCTAATAACACAAGGTACATTTATTTTTCTTATTGGAAGCTCCCTTAACATAACACAAGGAATTAGGTGAGCTGTGACACAGGGTAAAAACATTTTGAAATCCTGAGATGGGTGAAACAATTTGCAGCTCTTGTGTGTGCTAGCAGTACAATGACACCTGTGCAATGGGAAGCTATGCTAGGATTTGCATTAGTCAGTTCAGATGCGATGCCTGTAGCTGCTTTGTGTAGAATAGGATTTCACTAGATTGTGTTTACTACTGTTACCTGATATACGGTAAAAATAACATATTTTTTTTCCATGAAGACAGAGCTTTATATATTTTCAGATGACAGTGAACTGTTTTATGAAATGTTTTATTGTAGTCATTTATCACTGTATCTCTGGAACAAGTTCTTACCTTTAAGATTATGTCTGATGCCTGTAACAGTTCTTCCCAGAATTAAAAACAGGTGTGTGAGAAATTAGAGTGTTCTTGAGGCAGGAAGGAGAGCTCACTGAAGGTTTTAAAGCTTGGATTAAAATTTATTCCCCTTTTATTCTCCACCTGATGATACTGAGGTATATTTGACTGAACAATATTTACTTTAAATTTAAACACTAATCAAAATCAATACAAATGTAAAGATTTTAAATAAATACCAGAGATTTAATCCTAGACCTACTGGGAGCTTTTCTAGGATTTCAGCCAAAAGTATTTGAATTTTATTTCTCTTCCAACTGCATTTGTGTGCCTTATTTTGATTTTCTCCTGTTATATTAGGCTATTTAGAGTTTGCTGCCTTAACACACGCATTATCTTTCCCCCCACTCTCTGTTTAGAGAAAGTTAGACAGAAGCAAACTTCTTCAGCTTATGCTCATACCACATGTAAAATGATCTTTAAAAAAACCTTTGTGAGATGGTCCAGTCCTGGTCCTTTTGTATTTTTCTGTGTGATTGTGCTCTTTGGCCTCTACAGGTTATGTTTATTATAAAGGGTGCTGAAATAACATGAAAAAAATATTCCTGTCTTGCTTTTTTCTGTATCTAGCCTATATTCCAAATCTTACCAGGTAGCCTGTTTTCATCAGTTCTTCCTCCCCTTTCCTCTCCCTCCCTTGTCCCAAACCTTCCGCTCCCTCAATGTTTAGCAGCTTGTCTGATCCAAGCCAGGACGAGATCCTGACCCCATAGAAACAAATGGTGGTTTTTACCCCTACAAAGGTTTCACACTGATTTCTGTTCTCAGAGATCCGTCACTGGAAGAAGACCAGGGACAGTGTGGGTAGCACTGCATGGGATGGTCACACGAGGGTTCATTTAATAGCAGTCTTCAGAGGTAGCTATAGCATCTAGCCCAGATCCTCAGTGAATTAAAACAGCTGTGAATGCTTCTGTATTTTAAACAGCTGCATTTCTGGCCTGTATATTTTATAAAGACATTATGGCTACATATAACTCAGTAAATTTAATGGTACCAGAGTGTGTTCCTGTGTATTGCAATTTGACTACCTTCATGATCAAACAGTAGGGCAGGTGGCTGGCATGCTTTGTCTCAGCCTAGCTAGCTGTGCTAAACAACCTCATCCACCGCTCAGGAATCAGTGTCAGCCAGGGACCATTTCCAGCAGACAAACTGGGTATCTTCTACCTTTTTTTGGAGAGTAAGAGAGTTTAGTGGCATGCACCAGGCTATTCCGTGCCAGCTGGCCTCAGTCAGAGAATAGCTCCAGGCATGTTTAATTTACTGCTGTAGCTATTGAGGATGTGCTGCTTGGTCCCATGTCACACTGGAATGTTACAGTGAGAACTGGAAAGTGGGCCCAAATCATGTGCCTGATATTTAAACTATCAGAAAACACATCTGGCTTATACCATAATTTGGCAGAATTTTTGCAACTACATAATTAGAGGCATCCAGGGAGATTCCTGCAAGATTTGTCAGCTAAGGTTTTGCTCAAGTGTTCCCAAACCAACGGCATTGCTGCAGGACAGTATTTTAATTCTCTCGATTTCATGAAATCCACCTTTATTTTTGTATATTTTCAGAGAACGACATGGCGTCAGGGGATGGCAATTCTGTAAAAGAGGAATTCGTTAAGGAGAAAGCTATTCGCTCTCCGGTAATGAAATGGCTAAATCCTCGCTGATATTTACTTACACTCATAAGACTTTCAAGTGAATGCATTTCTCACTGATTATTGAATATGCAACAACACACTTTAAAAACAAAGTAGATCTATAGCATATCAAAATGTAACCTCTGAAGGCCAATTGTGATTCTGTTTTTCATGAGAAAAATGTTTACTTAAAAATAGACTGTACAGTGTATATGATTTTTGATATTTGTATTGATAAGTATTTGAACAGAGAAATGTATTGTGGATTCCTGAATGTATAGTAATATTGAAAAAAACAACACGATTCAACCCTCATCATTTAAATAATGCCAGAAGCCAACTCTGCAGCCTGCGGCCAGAAAAGCTCTCGCTGAATTCAGTGGACAATTTGGGTGAGTGAACCTATTGGTGTGGAGCCAATGTGAAAGAAACGTACATCAACAAATCCCAGGATAGAAACCAACACCCCTAAATTACAAGAATCATAATAACATAGGAGCAAAACAGTGTGAATTAAATAAACCAACGTTAGTTGTTAGTAATTTTCTGTTTTTTTGGAAGTTTGGTGACAATTGCTCAGAGATAAATATGCCTTTCTTCAGTAAGAAAACATCCAGCATTTCAGTTTATACATTGTGAATAATTTAGCCAAGACACTGCAGATGTATATTGTATTGAGGTGGATTTCTAAAGTTAAATTCTGTACAGAGAAACAGCAGTTTGGTAAATTATACAGATTTGTAGGGGGGGACCTGAAACCAAAGAAGCTGCTTAGTATTATTTAAACATATGTTTCTATAAAGCAGCTACATTGGTGCCATTAAGGCGATGTCTGCATTTCTCGGGGAAGAGCAGGTCGAGTTCCAGAGGCCAGCAAACGGACCTTCATACTTTCTATCTTCACTGCTGGCTGCAGCCCAGCTGTGATTCACAGGGGATTTATCTGGTCCAGTACAGGGAAGACTTGGACCCTCAGTGAGTGGTGGTGCAGCCACATCCTACACTATTTTGGTGCCCAGTCCTTCATGTCTTACACAAGCAAGCGGTCACATTTCAGCCAGGACAATAACTTACATACATTAGAGTGTTGTAGGAACTGGCAATCCCTCATTCAGTCCAGACGTGATGATATATTTGTAACATAAAATTCCATACTGAGATGGGTTTGCTAGTACGTCTGGAAACAACCAGATCATCAGATAATGGGAATCGATGTAGGTGTGTCAGAGTGAACCTGGATTGCATGAGTTTAGGAACTGCTTCATAATGCACTCTCATTGGAAATGTGATTTGAATTGAATATTTCCTTTGAAATCAATGTGAGCTTTGACAGTGACTTCAGTGAAGAAGGAGCACACAGTACCACAGCCAAAGTTTGGTGCAGGATCTGAAAACATACTATTGAAACTATGAACAACAGAAACTCCAAAACCTTTAAAGAGTCCAAATCCTGATCCAAAGCCAGTGTTGGCAGAAGCAGGCTACTTTCATCTGGGAAAGCAGCACTGAACCACACTGTTCTAGAAAAAAAGGGACAAAGACAGCAGTCAGTACGGCAGTCCAGGCTCTCTTGCCATGGTAATCTGAGACACATAAACATAAACCTCAAACTAGCATATAACACATTTTAACCTGTATTGAATGTTTAGGTCTGAGAGGGAGCAATATTATCTTGGGCTATTTACAAGTAAGTGTGTTGATTCTCATCTACTGATATCAAAAGAATTTTTTTCTTGATTTCAGTAAGAGCAGGATCAAACCCACAGTCCTTCAGCAGACCAAAAAGAATTATTTAAAGAATGTAGTAAATATTTGCATACATTATTACTATTTTGCTACAGTGTTGTAAATGACATTACAAGTTCTTGAATGTAAATCTAATAAGCTGGTTGTTTTTAAAAAGTATATGATTATTATTGTTCAATAAAAAACAAATGAAAGCACCACTGCCTATTGTGTCTATCCATTTATGACAGGGTAAGACTGGTGGTGATGGCATAGCCATGGCGCATGCAGTCTAGGCACAGTTTTGCTCCCAGATCCACAGAAACAGTTTCACAATGGCTGCAGCGATTTCAGTGAATTTGCTGGGAACCATTTTCCATTGCTGAAACTGAGTGGTGGCCCATGTTCAGAATAGTTTGTGTCCATACCATTCAACCATCTTCACCTCCAAAATGAGGTGGCTGGATCCAGGTTGCCTACTGGAGACAGCCCCTCCCTGGCCAACCCCATTGCAGGAAGGGTTTGAGAGTCCTCTTGCTGGCCAGGCCACCACTATGTCAGGAACCATTTACCCTGGGGCAGCGACTACAATGCCTTGGCACTGTTTGATTTACTGTACAAGAGTAACCTATGGATCCACATCTGGCAAGTCAGAGAAAGGAGAGGAAGGAGAGGGATGCCTGCAAAAATATTTTGGGGATGTTTTCTTCTGTTTTCCATCAAATTTATAAAATGCTTTTGCATTTCCTCAGAGGCTCCCGTGACAGACTACTCCACACATAATAGGTGCCAGGATGAAATTATAAGTGAATTTTATCCATTATCCTTTGAAATGTCTACCTGTTGCTACTAGTGGCAATGGGACTACACTGGTAGAAGAAATAATGCAAATGATCAGAGAATCATAGAATCATTTACATTGGAAAAGACCTTTAAGATCATCGAGTCCAACAGTAAGCCTGACGCTGCCAAGTCCTCCACTGAACCATGTCCCTAAGTGCCACATCTACATGTCTTTTAAATACCTCCAAGGGATGGATGGTGACTCCACCACTTCCCTGGGCAGCCTGTTCCAATGCTTGACAACCCATTCTGTGAAGAAATTTTTCCTGATATCCAATCTAAACTTCCCCTGGCACAATTTGAGGCTTTTTCCTCTTGTCCTGTCACTTTTTACTTGGGAGAAGAGACTGACCCCCACCTCTCTACAACCTCCTTTCAGGTAGTTGTAGAGAGCGATAAGGTCTCCCCTCAGCCTCCTCTTCTCCAGGCTAAACAAGCCCAGTTCCCTCAGCTGCTTCTCACAGGACTTGTGCACCAGCCTTATGGCCTTTCTTTGGACATGCTCCAGCACCTCAATGTCTTCCTTGTAGTGAGTGGTCCAAAACTGAACACAGTACTTGAGGTGGGGCCCCACCAGTGCTGAGTACAGGGGACAATCACCTCCCTAGTCCTGCTGGCCACACTATTTCTGACAGAGGCCAGGATGCTCTTGGCCGTCTTGGCCACCTGGGCACACTGCTGGCTCATATTCAGCCGGCTGTCGACCAGCACCCCCAGGTCCTTCTCCGCCAGGCAGCTTTCCAGCCTTGTTGAATCTCATACAGCTGGACTTGGCCCATCTATCCAGCTTGTCCAGATGCCTCTGTAGAGCCCTTCTACCCTCAAGCAGATCCCCTCACCCAACTTGGTGTCATGTGGAAGCTTACTGAGGATGCACTTGATCTCTTCCTCCAGATCATTGATGAAAATATTAAAGAGAACCGACCCCAATACTGAGCCCTGGGGAACACCACTTGCGATCAGCCGCCAACTGAATTTAACTCCATTCACCACAACTCTTTCGTCCTGGCCATCCAGCCAGTTTTTTACCCAGCAAAGAGTCCTCCCGTCCAAGCCACGAGCAGCCACTTTCTCCAGGAGAATGCTGTGGGAAATGGTGTTAAAGGCTTTACTAAAGTTAAGGTAGACAATATCCACAGCTTTTCCCTCGCCCACTAAGCGGGTCACCTTGTCATAGAAAGAGATCAGGTCAGTCAAG
>VZSZ01001743.1:19785-32103 GCA_013398815.1 Ibidorhyncha struthersii | reverse complement strand
GAAAGAGATCAGGTCAGTCAAACAGGACAGTAGGACCTGCCTTTCCTAAGCCCATGCTGGCTGGGCCTGATCACCTGGTTGTTCTGCGTGTGCTGTGTGATGGCACTCAAGACGATCTGCTCCATAACCTTCCCCAGTACCGAGGTCAGAGTGACAGGACTGTCAGGCCCAAATTCTCCTTGTGGCCCTTCTTGTAGGTGGACGTCACATTTGTTAACCTCCAGTCAACGGGACCTCCCTGGTTAGCCAGGACTGCTGATCAATGATGTAAAGTGGCTTGGTGAGCACTTCCTCCAGCTCCCTCAGGACTTTCAGGTGGATACCATGTGGCCCCATGGACTCTTGTGTGTCTAAGTGGTGTAGCAGGTGGCTNCTAACCATTTCCCCTTGGATTATGGGGGCTTCATTCTGCCCTCTGTCCCTGTTGCCCAGCTCAGGGGGCTGGGTACCCAGAGAATGACTGGTCTTAGTCTTAAAAGACTGAGGCAAAGAAGGCATTAAGTATGTCAGCCTTTTCCTCATCCTTGGTCATTATGTTTCCCCCCACATCCAATGAAGGATGGAGACTCTCCTTAGCCCTCCTTTTGTTGTTCTTGTATTTATAGAAATATTTTTAATTGTCTTTTACTGCAGTAGCCAGATCAGGTTCTAGCTGAGCTTTGGCCCCTCTAATTTTCTCCCTGCGTGACCTCACAACATCCTTGTGGTCCTCCTGAGTGCCCTGCCCCTTCTTCCAAAGATCATAAACTCTCTTTTTTTATCCTGAGTTCCAGCAAAAGCTCTGGCTTGTCTTCTTCCCCTCAGGCTCATCTTTCGGCACACAGGGACTGCCTGCTCCTGTGCCTTTCAGATTTCATTCTTGAAGAATGTCCAGCCTTCCTGGACTCCTTTGCCCTTCAGGACTGCCTCCCAAGGGATATGAAGTGATGTTCATGGAACCAAAGGCTGCTCACTAGCCTTTCCACCGTTCATCTTTCCTTTCACCTCTCTCCTGGCTCCCCACTGCACACTCCAACTCATTTCCCCCATTTTGCATATGTGGATTTTCTTTTAGACTTTTTTCCTTTCTTCACCCAACTCTGTGTTCCAGGCATCCTCTTTCCAGCTGACCTTTCCTTCCCACACCAGCCTGAAGTTAGCTACAGATGTTCTTCTCTCCTGGGGTAAAAGTCGTGAGATGGTTTATCGCACAAGTGCCCCTGTCATTTTTTCTAGATTTGTTTTTAGTGCGGTCATATATTATTCCCAGTATGAATATGTTTGGCAAATAGGCCTCATTTCTAGTAGGTAGACTTTATTTTCTCAAATACTGAACAGTAAGCTAGTAATATATGCACCACCTCTTATTTTATATCTAATGTGCAGCAACACTGATAAGAATTATGCTGTAATGCAATATTACAGTTTCTATTACAGCCTGTATTATAGGATGCTGCAGACACTATTACAGTTCAAACAATATACCACCATAGGTTTTAGAGTGATGTCTGAAATACACAGAATAAAAAACTCTGAAATATATTCATAGGTGATTAATCCATGATTCATATAATAAGTGATAAATATATTTCCAGTGTAGACCAACTTTTCATGAAAAACAGCATTCAACTTCAGCTGTACAAAACACCTTTAACATACTTTAATGTACAATTTCATTACATAAATACATTCAGACAAATATTGTGAGACATATCACTGCCTAATCACTACAGTAGGATAAACAATATACATTTGCCACTTTGATCTTCTGGGACATACATGTTAGAGCAAACACACCAAAGCATATATTTTAAATGAAAATATACTTATTATCACCTCTGTACGTGCTTTCTATCTATTTAAATGGACTGCCAGGTCACAGCAGCGCTTTGAAAGTATTTCCTGACACCTGCAAAGTTGGTAAATATTTCCTGTTTTTGTTGTGTCTGCTGAAAATAGGAATTTTACAAGTTGGACTGATAACTTGACAGGCACCACATCTCCAGTTTGGCAGGTCTTAATGTGGTTTCCAGTGGGGTTTGTGACTGTCTGAGGAAACCTGGGCTGACAAACTGGTGTGTTCTGGCTTTCTTGCTCTCCCAAAATAGGCACCAGCACTATTCAAGTGTAGTCAATTGTCCATCTATCTTCTGGGTGGCCACAGACCATGCACAACCCAGACACGTGGCTTAATTTTTGCAGAATGGGTGAGCATAGCAATTAAATAGGTGTTAATACAGCAAGACCTCTGAACGCTGAAACATTCCTTCCCGTCTCCTTACGGAGTAGCTGCCAGTGACCCCTGTGCATGTGCTGGGTGCCTCGGCCATGGCTGGGGTGGTTGTGCTGCACCCACGCCTGAAGAGCCTGGCTTTTCTGCAGGCGCCAGCTGGAATCTGGCCGCATCCCTGGCAGCCCTGTATCCCCCGCACAACCTTCCTGCGGGATTCTCAGGGCAGCCAAAATGCTCCGTGTAAACAAAAAAAACTATGTTTGGATGAAGAAAAAGACAAAGCTTTCCTTAATTTTACTATACATGATGCTCCTGATCCTCCCTGATTCCCTCCCATCCACTGTGCTTCCAAAGTGGCTGCAACTCATATTCATGTGCTGGCTCCCTTCCTACTCGTGAAAGCTATCAAGTAAATATTCAACTGAAATTAAGGCAACAGTTGATTATACATGAGCTGATCTTCACCACTCTAGTGAGACACAAATTAATGTTTCTTGAAATGACACAATTCATCTAGTCTTTCTGCTCTGCAAACGCTGAGCCTATAAAAGTAGTACTTGATAAACCAGGACAACTGAAATAGTATGAATATTACTTGAAAATATCTTTCTTCCTCACAAGAGAAACATCTATTTTTGAAGAACAAATAATGGATTGGAATGCCATTGAAATCCAAAGACAATATTAGTATGTTCCTGAAAAAAAAAGGTACAATGCTGGGGGAGAATGCACCAGAGCCCTTGCAGCTGTGTCACACTTTCCTGTTTGTTATTTTTAGTTTTCCATTCCCGCTTTTTATTTTGGGCTTTGCTTTGCTTCCTATGCAGCTTCCCTTTAACTCCTGTATAGCTCTGTCTTACATATTTCAGGCATTTGGCTTCCCCTCCCCTTTCATTTTTTTTTTTTTTCTTCAAAGGAAACCCAAGCAAAGCTGTCCAGTTTCAGGAACTGATGTTTCTCTTGGCAGTGGTTGAGTTCTTGGTTTTCTAAAGGCATTTAGGAAATTTACTTTGCTAGTTTTCAGCTTTGAACATGCTCAGGCTTTATAAGCATAAGAAAAGGGCAGCATACAAGGAAAGCCCTAGTCTGCTCTTCAGTATGTCCTGATCTTTGCACCTGCGAAACTGCTGCTATCCAGTCCCAGATTAAAGTTTCAGGGTGATATTTAATTAAAAAAAGAACAAAATGGGCTCTGGTGAAACACTGTATTACAAAGAAGTCTTTCCTCCCTCCTTGTTCCCATGTTGAAGTATTTGTAATCTCATGCAGCCATATAGCTGATCTATAGAAGAGGAAATGTTATCACCTCTGAAAACTGTACCACATTACTGAATCTCACATTCAGTCTCACATTACTGAATGCTTTGCTAGCAGCCTAGGACATATCTGCACAGAATTACTTAGGAAACTCAGCTGATGTTTAAAAAATAGAAAGATTTTTGGGGGAAATTTTTATTTCCTCCGTAATAAACCTCATTGCAGGAGAATGCACAAGTGTGCATCCGGAGACTCAGAAATCAACAGCCACATGCCCAGTCCAAAAGGTGTTGTTAAAAAAAACAACTCAGTCCAAACCCTTTAAGGTTTTGAAACTGATGCTATGATTTCTTGGGTCTTGGCTCCCAACTGAGACTGAAAGCTCAGGGCTGGCCATATTGATACTGCCCAACAGTAAGTACAAAACCAGAGCACACAACAAAGGAGGGTGAACAGTGAAAGCGTCTGTTTCTCCTTCCCATATCCTCTCATCTCTCTACTGTAAAAAGCCTCCTCAAGCTGCTGAAATTTGGCTGCTACCATGACAAGGAGCAGTGGCTGGCACCCCCTGGCCAGCGTGAGCGCAGGCGTACCCAGCACTGCCAACTGCAGCACCTTTCCACCAACATGTCCGGCTTAACATCGATAAAATTGTGTGCAATGAAAACTCTTCACAAATGCCCTGGGCACAAAATTAAATAATTACCAAGGCAGCATAGGCTATACCTGGGTCCAGATCTTTCCCAGGTCCTGGTGGTGTTCAAGTCTATAGCTAGCTTGGTTCTGCCTCGGATAAGCAGATGATCCTAGTGTGGGGGATGTTTTCTATTGATCCCCAGGGTGGACACACAGAAAGTAGAAGGTAAGATCAGTCTCAGCCAACTTAAAGTGGCAAATACTGGGACATCAGGAACCTGATGACTTCACATAGGAAGTACATGGCATCTGGTCTCAACCCTAACACTTGGTAAGACAGAGCTGTCTTGCAGTGCTGCTACTCACCTCAGCAAAGAGCATAACGTAAGGGGGGAGTAAGAATGGTCACATCAGGTCCAACAAAAGATCATTCTAGTCCAATAGCCTCTTCATAATGACCTTTAGGTCCCTAACAGCCATCCAAACTGCCACTCTTTGTCTCAGAACCTCCCCAGGATCTGTCAGGTCTTTCCAGTGACCAGGTCTACCACAACTAACAAGGCAGGGGACTGTTCTGGGAAGCACCTGCCAGTGGAGGTGGCAGAGATGCTTGTGCTGTGTTGCTGAATAGCCCTGAAAGACTCAGCTGTGAATGGAGGGGTTGGGCAGACCCCAGTCTAGTCACTTTATGAACCAGTGGCCCACGCACAGCTTATCACACCTTTTCATCCAAGATAGGACAACTTCCTTGAAACTTGTTGTTTTCTGTTACATTGATTGACTCTTGAAGAAGCACCATGAACCTTAATGCTTGGCCTGGTGCTGATTCTCCGATGTGAGCCACCTGAGCCTCCCAGCTGCGCACAGCACATTAGCAAATTCAGCTGTGGGGTCTGCATCTGCTCTTTCCCCCCTCGCGCTGTCTGGGCAGAGCTCAGCTGGACAGTAACATCCACGTAGCTCCCTGGAGGCCTTCACAGGGTTCTGGATACTCAAAAGCCCTTCCCAGTTTCTTTTTTTTTTTTTTTTTAATTTTAATTCTTTTCCTTAGGCTTTTAACTTTGCAGTAGTGTCAGTAACGGAAAGAAAAGACCAGGCTTAGGCTGTTGAAAGGCTGTGTTTCAGGAGCAGGCTGTACTGCTGCAACTGCATGACGTGGCAGTGACCGGCATTAACAGGAGAGGAGAGGCTAAAGACCTTAATTTGCCAATTAAGTCTGAGCCTATAATCAGCTCACGGGCTATACACTGGCCTCTCTTACCATACACAGAATAAGAATTCTTTCTTAGGACACTTAATTTCCTAGGATCAAAACAAAATGCCAAAAATATCTCTCTTGGCTAATTGATGTGAACTACCTGGTTCCACGTGGAAGAGTTGCTGCCTGTTCCATGTGCTTCTATCCTGCAAACTACTGCATTATCAAAGCCCCCAAACGGCTCCTTTTCTTTATTTATGTCTTTAAATGTTGGAGTGGAGAGAGTAATTCTTATCTTTGTGATATTTCCTCTCCATGTTATCTTAAGGTGAGGAGATGCTGAAGAACTAGAAAACAATAGAGAATGGAAAGAACCATATCATGTTGTATTCAGGAACTCTTTTGTTCCACCAGGACACAAATTACTTCTATATTACATGGGGAATTTGGTGCGGAAAAAAAAATTAATACATAATATATCCACATAAACTGACATTTTATTTCGTACAGCATCTGCCATTTTCCTTTTCTGTTTGGGTTTGTATATCCCCAAATCTTTTGATCCAATACTGCTTCCAATAAAGGAAATGGGAAGATTTCTGTGACTGGAAAATAAATAATGGGAATAGTAGCACTGCCTGAGGAGTATGAAATTGTGCAGGACTTCATATGCTGTTTACTAGCAGAGCAGGAGTTGCTGCAAGAAATACGAGCATAAACCTGGGTTAAACATTCAATGGAGACAAATGCCCCTGCATGTATCTGTGTTTGTGTTTATTATTCGGATGTTCTTTACTTTCCTGCGTGCATGTGAATACCCTTACTGTACTTTCCCAAATTTTCAGTCAGTTCTGCTCTCTGGAACTCCTTGGATTTGCTGCCAGGTCTCTCTGTTGCGAGCGAGAAGTAAGATCTGCTCATTATGTTGTGCAGGGAAAAGAGTTTTTTTTATGAATCAAAAAATGTGCTCTCTATTTAGAAAATCACAATATATCCTTACTCCACGTAAACAATCTGACCTTCAGGTGGAATGCAGCCAGAGGGGCTATAAATAGCATCCTTAATAAGGAAGGAGACAGAAGTTCAACTGGCAATGATGACATACGGAGAAATAGCGAATGAGCTACCTGTAGCTCTTGTGCTCTAAAAAGCTCAGATGCAATTTACGTAGGAACTCAGCTGAATCTGCGCTGAGCAGGTAGGAATATTCTTCTGCTGAAAACAATAATGGGGAGCCCTGTGTATTACAAAAACCTTTTGGTGTTTCCTCCACCATTTCATAAGCATCTCGCAGTCATTAGTGTGTTCCCCCTTGCCACGCTCGTAGACAGAAAGGCACTACAGCTTGCAGACAGCAAACTGAGGAAAGAGGAGGCCAAGTGTCCCACCCAGGACCCCACTGTGCCAAAGCAAGGGCTCCAGCCAGCTGTTGCAGGTACCAGGTTAGTGACCTACAATATTGGATAATCCTCTTTCACAAAGTGCTTTCAAAACATTTGCAAGACAAACCGTGGCTTAATAAGGATGTCTATTGGTTTGACTTCTGGTTGCTTTGATTTGGTATGAGGCGGGACTTGATTACAGTGCAAGGTGTGCACTTTCTCTGTGCCCTCGAGCCTTGTAATTTTAATGAAGAAGCTCTGAGCATGAGATGTCTACTGCTGCAGTTTGATTTATCACAGCTCAGCAAGTTTGCACAACAGTCATGAATATTTTCTCTGTCTCTGGACAGATGTTTGCTTCTAGCATGCTTGTGCACCTTCACAACTGTTTCTCCAGGAAGACTCATGTGAATATATTTTTGTCCACACAGATATTTTGGGAACCAGCATTTTTTCACACAAGTATGTTTGTATGTAAGACAGAGGGTGCACATGAATGATGGTGACTGACTGTCATCTGCAATTAAATTTTATTGATTTCTCAGGGAACATAAACTAAATCACAGGATGATCTTCTCCACAGCCCCTGCCCATATATATCTCTGAGCCTGCTGGGACTGTAGAAGCAGAAAAGTCCGGAAGGACAGATAACACCAATATCAGTTCCTGTTGTATTCCTCAAACATGCTGTAAAAAACATTGTATGTCCCAGCTTTTATTTTATTTCCCAAACTCATTGCAGCAGCACGGAAACCTGGAAGTCCTGCTTCCCTCCTCAAAACCAGGCCTGCTTCTCCTACAATGCAAGCAGCATCAGAACAAAAACTGAACAGACAGACCATCAAAGCTGTGCAAAAGCACCAGCTGCCCGGACACGTACCAGGACAGCAAAGTTATTTACCCGAGGAGCATTTCAGATGATTCAGGTCAATTCTATTGTACTTGGAATTGACTCACGTAACCGTGAGACCTCATTGTCCCTTTCCCTGTCTGGTTCCCTCCTTTTGTTTCATGCCATTGTTTCTAGGTGGACATTAAAATGCTTTGGGACAAAGAGCATGTCTTCCTGTGAGCTTACACAGTGAAGTAAAAAGAAGTCCCAGACCCGTGTGGGGCTGTGCAAACCTGTACTGCTCTGAGAAAAGCACATGCATATAAACCCCAGCAGCTAGGCATGCACATGTGCAAATATGTATGCCTGAAATGTTGGCTAAAATTAACATGCATAGTGATGTATCACACCTGCCACTCATAATTGTGGTTCAGTGTCCGTGATATTCCCTGTATGACTCTACAGCATGAGTCACACACAAGGAGAATCAGTAGTGTACCCTTGTGTATGGACAACACGCTGTATATTACAGCTGTCTGTATTAGAGTAGCTCTTCGAGCTCCTATTTAGTGTTCTCTTCTTGCGTCTTGCTGGGCTAAAGTGAATTCAGCCTCTCTACTATGGTAATTTGTTTCTTCCTGTCTGCATTTTTTCTAATTCTTGTTATAAAAAGTTCTTTTATATATTTTTATCACCACAGATGTTTTTCCAGGGTGCAGTGAAAGTTATTTCAGCAGACAAACCAAATCTTCCAATTCTGTAAGACAGATGACATCTCATTCTAAAACTGATTATCTATTCCCTCTTCCACACCACTGATTTAAATTATTTTCTTTAATTAAATTTAAAATGTTTACTTCTTTTTACTATTTCTGCCCAGTTCTTCCTGGTAAGGGTAAGTCTTCTTCCATGATCTGGAACATGCAATAAGGAAAACAGAAAAAAATAGAAGAAACATTGAGTCAGTGTTTGAAGCTGCAAAGTTTTTAACACTATAGTGCAATGACTATGTCCTACACTTGTAACAAAAAATAATAGCCATATTTACCTCTCGTATAATGATTGCATCTTTATCTCTAAAGCACATTTCCCTTTCCTGTTTAAAGAGGAAGAAAGTGAGACCCAAAGTACTGATGTAACATAGCTGGGTTTACCCACCAGACGGGGGAGAGCTGGAAACAGACTCAGATCTCCTGCTAATCCTTGAGATGCTGAAAATCATTTATCACTTTTTAAAACCTAAGTCTATGCCTTAGGATTTTTCTCCCTGAGGACAAATGGGTCTGTTTCTGATGTGCTTCCCCAGTAAGTGCTTACAGGAGGGCAAACGGGGTTTTGTATAAGGGTAGTAAAGGCAGCAATAACGAGTCCCTTAGCCATGGTGCCAAGTTTCCAAGCAGCAGCTGAAAATGTCTCCAGAATCTTTTCCTTGCCATCACGCCTTCACAAAAGGTAAATATTTTTCTTTCTGATCTGTACACTTAGCACTTTGAAATGTTTTCATCAACCACAGGATGCTGTCCTCTAGTTTGAAATAAATGAATCAGTGAAAAGTTTTATTTGAGAAAGTCTATTACTGATACAGTACATTTCAAAAAAAGCCAGAAACCTTGTTTAAACTCAGACACTCATTACCAGCTGAACAGCAAATCCCCTTACGCTTGAGATTTTTATTTGCTACTTGGTTTGTTAAAATGAGGCAAAATTTTGGGAAAAGAACTTTGTGTCTTGCAAGTTGGAACTATAAATCCTGAATCCTGTATTGTATTTCTGAGTTTGGGAAAAGAGGCATTGCCACTGAATTCACACCCACACTTGAACTTCTGGGGACAAATAAAAACAAGCAAACATATAAATCAAAAGGAAAGAGAAAACCAAAACACTACACCCAGCAATGCTTATTGGGGAGAAGTGGCTCATCTTTGCCTACAAGTTTGTGTCCTGGCCAGGTCCTGTCTGCCTCCCCGCTGCCAGTCATACTGCTTGCTGAGCACCACACGCTTCCCAAATCCTGTCCAAGTCTCCCCCATTGCATCACATTCTCTGTCCTCCTGAATATGCTTTGGGTAGTGGTACGCGGGCTGTGCGGAGGTTACCCTCCAGACCTGGCAATGTGAACCTGTAAACATGGCCCTTCCTGGGGCAGAGATGCCACCTCTGCAGGGTGACTTGAACACAGCCAGTAATATTCTTGTGTGCATGGGTTAAGGGATCGAGGACCCTCCCTGGCAGGGAGCTGACAAGTGGGTCCTTCTGAAGTCTGTTCCTCTCACTGCCGATCTGAAATCATCTCTTTAAACAAAACCGGCATCAGTGGACCCACGGGTCACACATCCTCCAGGGCTCACCCCCAGGGCTCACCCATCATCTCTGCAGCCCTGCTGCACCAACACTGTTGTGCTGTCTGCCTGTACAAGGCTTTCTGTTTTAGCAATACTGGCAACTTCTCTTCACCTGAGCAAGAGAGTACTTTTGTTGGCGTCGTCGCTCAAACCAGTTCTGAATGAAATAAGTTCTGCTGACAGGAGACTCTTTTTCCAGAATAACTGCATACCCCCCTAAGGCATTTGTTGGCAATTTTCTTCAGGCTCACAGCCAACATCAGCATGATGCACTCGCCCACTGTGGGGTGGCAATTCATTCAAATCATAATGCCAAAGAACGCCACTTCCAAGGGAAAGAGCCAAGTGCTCTGCTGCCTTCTTGTCATTAAGAACGAAATAACTTCTCTACCTGTGTAAACTTTCCTGGGATTGTACTTGTATTCCACCACCTTGACTGAAAATGTGTTGCTTAACTCATGCTGACTTACATCTCTTATTTCAATAGGATTTTTACTGGATGGAATCTGGGGAGTTGAAAGAGCAATGGAAGAAAGCAGGTGGCATCAAATAAAGAATTGACAAACAATGCAACCTGGACATTTTTAAGAATTATTGTGTTATTTTTTCTTAAAAGCAGCTGCAAAGTGCTCTGGGAACATTGCAGGTTTGGATTCTACTGAACATTTTTTTTCAGTTGCAGCTTGCTGAATTTTATGTGAAATCCAGAGAAAAAATAATGAAAAACATACATCTTTGTATCATGCCAGAATTAATTATTAGTGCAAATAGGCATTTTGTCCTTTAAAATGAAGTTCTATAAATAAAATCAGTGTCTATTGCTACAATAACATATTAAGTTTTTTTTAACTATGAACTATTTAGTGGCATCTATATTGTTCTTCATTTTCCCCAGAATGTTGTTGGTAATATTAATGAGTGATTTGTGGTTATCATAACAATGGGTAACTATTTACTTCTGAGGGAAAGAAAAAAAAAGGCAACAGATAAAGGATTTTCTGTTTCTCTTTTCATTTGTTTGTTTTGTGTGGAGAGGAAGAGTTTAATATATTGTACTCAGAGCCAAAATCATTGTAAAATGACATTGGCACCAATATCTGAAAAATGAGAAAAACAAAGCTTAGGAAAAGCAAGAATAAATATTTTGCAAGAGAAAAGATAGCGGGTTTTTATGTTTTAAAAATGTACTCTTTGTGGTAGACCTCAATGGCTGGGAGCTCAGTTCTCCAGTGGGGTCAGCCTTCTGACTGGTGTGTTTAAATTTAAACTTCTATGTAACATTGTAAGCTCTACTCAGTGGTGCAGTTTCAAAATTACTTGGAAATTTCCTTGCATGAGATGAGAGTCCTTTGCATCTCACAGGTGCGGGACACTGTAAACACCTCTGGAATAAATGGAGAGGGTGTCTGCACTCACACCCTGTGAGTCTCCTGATAGCTGTGACTCAGCTCTCATTAGCTAAATAAGTCAGCAGGGGACATCACCATAGCTGAAATGTCTTCAGGACCTGGAATGGACTAGGCCTGTGTTAGCCTTTCTCAGCTAAAATGAAAGCTGTTTGGAACTGCTGGATTTGAACATTCAAACTGGCCAGGTTCCCTGGAGACTTTTTGGGGGACCAGTGATCCTGTCACTGGAATTCCTAACCAGAGCGGAGTGATTTTATATTCACTTCCCTCTTTCTGTGCTGGGTTTGAGCAGTGTCTCAATGAGACCAGGCAGTTTGCAGCGAAACGTTTGCCAATGGCTTTGAGAGCCTTGCCCAGCCAGACGTTAACTCTGGGATTTACACTTGGCTTTCAAGCCTAACTTCAGCCTACATTTACTCGTAAACCAGTGAGATTTACATACTAAGAGACACTGCTCTCTGTTTGCATACAAAACAACAGATAAGAGGGCTGCACATTTCACCCATGGACATTAGCATATCTAAAATCCCACCTGTGTAATTGCCCTCTCAGGTAGACTTTTTAATTGTAAAATGGAGATCTTATTTAGGAATCTAAGACAGTGCACAGGTCCACCTAAGGCTGACCTGCTGTTTGCACCTTTCATCTCAAAGGCAGAATAGATCTGCAGTTCCGTGCAACTGTGGCTGAGCCACAGAGTGCACAGTGAGCCACAGAGCATTCATTTCACAACCCAGTGAAAATCTGCAGAGAGACAGCTCCATCCGCACTGCCTGTTGCGTGCTGGGTACCTCTGAGTGCTTGAGTTCACAGCTAAACCAGGCGCACGTGATGAAGAACACCAAACAACCCCAATGACGAAAAATTGCCAAGGTGAGAAGGCGATGCACATTCACTACTAGGCTTTTGAGTGGGGCTTACCACACTAAACAGATATGCTGCAGAGAGGAAGAGACTAGACTAAAAGAGCTTAATAGTGTGGCTAGTTAGTGTGTGTTAGTCCCAGGGCTACATGGGGCTACGCAAAGCTATGGCTGACCTGATCCTGTA
>VZSZ01001743.1:1824-12291 GCA_013398815.1 Ibidorhyncha struthersii | reverse complement strand
GGTAGACCCAAAATATTCCCCCCCCCCCCAAGTTTCTTTTGGTTTAGCCCCCTAACTCAAATATCAAATCATTCACACTGTTCTACAAGCATATGACTAAGAAACAAATACCTTAGAGCTAATTGTTTCTTTGACTGTTCTCAGTGTTTTCAGAAAATTGTTAGCAAAGAAAGATACCAGATAATTTTAATCTAAGCATTATTCTCCATTGTTGCAAGAACAATGTGACTGCCCTGCCTGCTTCCTAAGAATTACTTGAAACATCCAGTGAACTTCACTGAGGTATCAAAACAACCCTGAGAATTAGACAAGGACTACATATATTTTGCAATTTACATCTGGAGAAGCCAAGATGAGAAAAGGGAATGAGTCATTAGAAAAATTAGGAATGAATCACATTCATACTGGAAAATGAATGGTATATAATACTCTAGGATTTTGATCTTTTGACAAGAACAGTAGGTAATATTTCCTGGAATTTACCAAAATATTTGCAGACTTATAAACATACCAACTTGCTATGTTCCCATCTAAACAAGTGCAAGTTTGTAAAAGTTACTCATAAAAAATTGTATCTGTATTTATGTATCTCTTTCCCATACTACTCTTGCTGTTGCTTATAACATTAATGAGATGAAGAGAAAGTGAGAAGCTCTCTTTTTTTTCTATGGGAAGGCTCTATAATAGGATATATTACCACTAAAAAAAATAAGAATTAAATCGCAGCATGCTATGTTATTCTCTTACCTCATTGGAATATACCTTTCTCACCATGGTTACATGCAACAACAGCAACTCAGATGCTCAGATGGTGTAAATCAGTATCATTGCACTCACTGACGCAGAACTGAGACAATTTCTATCTCAGCTGGACTTGGGGTCCAGTTCGTCTGATATAACCTTTCACAAGTTCTCCATGGAAAAGCAAATCACTGTAGTGTTCATACTCCAGTGATTAATTAATGGGCATTTATTAATTAGTGAAAATGGTCTCCGAAGCATCTCCTTTCACATTTCAAAAGTTTTCTTTGCCTGATCTTGCTGTGGTGTCTGTCACATCAGTGCTGGCATACGCCTCTCCTCACTAGCCAGTGTATGTGAGATTCCACAGTTACTCTCTGATATCCCAAATACAAGTAACTGGTGACTTTGTATGCCAAATACAAGTAACTGGTGACTTTGTGGTTTCTTTGGCAAACACTGACCCTTTACCAAAAGTTGTCTGACTGAAAATTAACATAATGAGGGAAGTGTTAAACACTCAAAATAACGTAATTGCTTAGACTGATGATCCAAAACAGCAGCAACGGGGGAGCATTAAGTTTCAAGACAAAGACAAGATGCTAAGCCCATTGGTTAAAACATGTACAACTCAGCAGGTGAACACACTGCCTGGGTTTTGAAAACAACTGGCCACGCATGAGTTTGTCTTGGAAATGGAAGAAGATACTGAATGCTCAACTCTTTTGGGGAAAAGGACTGGAAGCACAAATGAAATCCTTATTTCTGCTGGAGGATGGAGAGCTCAGCCATGCACACCCTGCACGGTGATAGCATCAAAGAAGGAGAATAACAGAAAAACTAAATGTTTCCCTTTGTTATTACTTCCCTCTTGAGGACTACTACACAGATGGGGGAATATCCTATAAAGAAGATTATATATCAGGGAAAGTAATGCTCTCAGTGGGTCTATTGCTGAAGTCATACTGCATTCAGAGAATTCTGAGCAGTTGCAAAATACAGCTCTGAGGCTGCCCATACTGGCAAAATCCCTGTTTGGCTGCCAGGTGGAGGATTAAAACTACCTCTGTGAGCAAAGCCAAATGTTAAAAACATTTTTGCAATAGATGGGTTCTGATCGCCAAAGCAGCAGGTACTTGTGTAGTCAGAGAGACTTGGATCACTAAGATCCATACGGAGCCCCTTTCCTACTTCTAATTATTTTCATTGGATCACATGGCTGAAAGCTTTGGCTTACTTAAAAAAAAAAAAGAAAAAGCCTCCACACCGTATTTAAGGGAAAAATTACTATCTGCAACATACCACTATTCAAATGTCAGCTATCAAATGACTAATCCTGTTTTTTCCATGTGAAAAAACATATTTGCACAAAGGAAGGCAAACAATTGTTTTCTTTCAAAACTTGACACTCTTTAAGAACTACAAAAAAATCTCACTTGATCTATCAAGAGTTATATTTTATGATCATCAATTTTACAGCCCTGAAGCAGAGTCAGGAGTGGGTTGGAAAAAATTACAAAGACCCATAAAATGCACACCAGCAGGCTCTCATTGTCAGGACTTTTCGAACACTGGAGTTCAACTGGATTCGGTGGTGCCACATCAGTAGGAGTGAGGAGGGAGTCAGGCTCTCTGCAGGCAGACAGTTCCTCAGGAAACACCCACGCAAGTAGTTAGGCCTGAGATCTTGTCACAGGAATCATATTAGATTTGGCTGACCTCTGCCACTGTTAATGAGAAAATCGGGACGATACTGGGACAGCAAATCTTTTTCTACTTTTATGGTGTTTTGATCAATATTTACTTTAAAGGGTTATCACTGGCAGCACAAGATCAATCCTGCCAGAAGCAAGAGTGTCTCCACAAAATTAGACAGAACACTGTGCTGTGAATACAGACCTGAGCAGAGTGCAATGGAGATGCATGTCTATTTTCCTCATATACTGGGCAGAAAAAGTAAGCCAAAATAAACCAGACATACTGTGCTTAAAAGCTAAAGTGTTTGCAGAAGAAGCATGGCCAGATTATGTAAGAATAGAAAGTATTGTTCTTCTGTGCAAAGAATACAAATCTAGAGCCTCAGAAAGACACAATTCATTGCAAGCATAAAAAAGAGGGAAGAGAAGCTCCCCTCTTTTGAAGGGGAACAGGACTGTGACTGGAAGCTTGGGTGTCTGCCTATGAAGTAATTTTAAGCTCTCTGGATTACCCTGGCTTTAGGGAAAATGCGGACAAACTGCCAAAATAAATGACTGGTGAAACCTCTTCCCTAATTCATTAAGACACTTACTCTTCTTTCTGATACCTATATCCCAACCACACATATACAGATAGCTACCCACCGCCTGCAGGGCAGAGAGCAAGGCAGGTACAAGCAAGGAAGAAAACCTCTCTCGCTTCTCTTTCCCTTCTGCTCTTGTTTCCTTTACACATTTTTTTCTTTCTCTCTGTTCTTTATCCATCCCCCACAATCCTTTTTAGGTCTTCCTGATTCCTTCTAGAAGCTGGACTGACTATCAGCATCCAGGCTCCCACTGTTTTGAAGCAACTCATCTCTGCTTGTGTTTGACTCCAGTGATCCTGCTGTGAAGAACTTCTACTTTGAAACTGCCCCGGGGAGTGGACATATCTTTAAAGCAGCCTGGGGCAGCCTGGATACAGTTTGGGAAGTAATAGTGGCACTCCACATACCTGGCCTCATTTCTGCTCTCAGTGCTAACTCAGGTCCATTTGTAGGATGCATCAGTTCAGTGAAGGTGGGTCTCCAAGGGCCAGCTGCTGTTTTCAACCACCATATCAGTAGACTGCCCTGGCTGGGAGGACCATACCTAGTGCTTAAAGTGCCACTGAAAGTTTAGAGACCCAATCTCAAACAAGGACACAAGCTTTACTAGTGCTCATAGCGCTACTGCCAGGTTGGGGACAGTGGGAAAGCATGGGGAAAACCTGCTCAGATGACAGCTGCCATTCGTAAACTGCTGAAGAGAAAAGCAACTCCCATCCCAGCAGAACGCCAAAGCAAAGAACAACAGCACTACACAGATCCGAGATGACCTGTAAAAGCTGGAAAGAGAAACTAGCACTCACAATATTTGATAGAAATTTTGCACTAAAAGATATTGCAGATGAGCCCAGACATCACCTGTAATTGGGCCTGAACTCATATTTCTTATTTTACAAGCAGTCCTTCATGAGCACGAGCTCTCAAGGGAGAAGCTCGATGTCTCAGATTATCTTGTCGCCATCCGTGGCTTTTGCGCCAAGTTCTCCCAGCTAAATAACAGCAAGGAAACAAGCTTTCATCAGTGATCAGTCTAAAAAAAAAAGATACACAGAAATAGCACCTGATCAGACAGTTGCAAAAAAACCACACAGTGACATCACTACTGATATTGGAGCCCCTGTCTGAATGGGTGACTGGGCAGATGTGCAGTGAGATGTGGGAGGGACTATGTGCACTGCCAGTGGGTGGGCAATGGTTTGGTTTACGGACTGCTTACACACAAGGTAGGGAAGTACCTCTCATACAGTAGTCTACAGGCACACTACCTGGAGTAGGGAAGATACTCCATAAAATGGAGCAGGTACCATTGACACCATTTACAGATGGGGAAGTCTATAGCTCATGTTGGTTTCAGAGTATGTCATTCTCTCTCCCAGCTCCCACGGGGCCACGCAAACCACTGAAACATTCCTTGGTAGTAACAGCACAGAGTGAACTGGCTCCAGTTCATCTGGTCTGGACAGTGGAGTGGGATACAACAACCAGGTTGCTTCCAAAATGTAATCTCAGGGTTGAAATACCACACACCAGAACAAAGTGTTCACACCGGATTTATTAGGGCACTGAGGGATCTGCCAGACAGGATAAGTCAAACATGTCTGAAGCGTTAAAAGGAAGCTTTTTGAACCAACACCCTCCTTCTTAAGAAAACCAATGGATTAAAAGTTAAAACAATCTTCTTTGTATAAGGAACTGTCCTGGCTGGGAAACATTGGGAAACCTGGCTGGATGACAAGTTAGCCGTGGAGGGACAAAAACTGAAGCTATGTAAGGACTTGTCCCCCCAGCCTGCAAGAACTCTAGCCATTAGGACTCAGCTTTTACCAGGGACCAAGTCACCTCGAGACCTGCCATGTCTCCATGTTTCTATGTGTACTAGATTAAAACTTTTTTTATTAAGTCCAGCTCTCTCAAGCTCAATGCAAATGCTTTTGCTGGTGGTAGTAGGCCTTCAGGTTAGTACTATTATTTACCTTTCCATTCAAGGCACTGAATTTGTGGCATCTACTTCATCAAGGACACTAGCTTTGATGGCCTTTTTGATTCCCAGGTCCTCTCACCCGATGCAATGGTCCCAAGCACCTGAGCACCAAGCCAACAGCCCAGCCTTTAAATCCCACTCTTCCAAACTCTGTGGCAAAATCTACACAATAGATAAAATATTAATCCTATTAACCATTACAGAAACATATCACCAAAGCATTCAAAACCTAGAGGCAGTTCTACACAATGTGCCTTTTGCAGCTCAGCTCATCACATCTCATCTCAGTCTACCATTTCACACTTTCCTCAATATTCATTAGACCTATTTCCTATTCCACTGGGCTGTGCTTGTTTCTAAACTGCCGGCACAGTCAGAAGCGCGGCACTTCTGTATCCCCAGGCAAATAAATGATGATGATGATGATGAAGCAACACAGAACTAGTGGGGAGTCCTCAAGAAAAAGCTGCAATGAGGCAACTTGTTTAGATACAAGAAAAACAAAACAACGCAGCTTCTAAAAGGTGTGTGAAATCAATAATTTCCAAATTCTAAGGAATAAAGAGCCACAATAGTAAACGTCATACACTGCGTACTCCACAGGCTCCAGGTTGCTGTGAGAGGTGTGGTATATCCTGCTGTGGTATGAGGCCCATGCCAATCCCAGCTGTGCTCCACACATCTGGGAGTGGGGAAGTGTAGGTGTTAGTCCAGCAGTTCCTATTGGTCTGAGCCACCGTTGAGAGGTCACTATCAGACAGCACAGACAGAGAAAGCTGAGGCCTCTGGAGAGCAGCATGATGACAGCCATCTCGTGTGCCAGCTGTTGTAGTTGTCCCCTCCTTTGCCCGGTTTGAGGTTAATGTGTCTCCCTAGACTTGACAATCTGGCCCATCGACTAAGGTGGAGATAGACCTTCTGAAGAAAAAAAGGGGAAGCTGTGAGACAAGGCCTTTTTGTGACCAGGTCTGGATGGCTGCATATTATTCTGGTCACCTGTGTTTCTGAAAGACAGTTTCAAACCAGAAAGGGAGCAAAAGAAGGCTGAAAAGGACAGGGAGGGTATTGAGAAACTAATTTCTGAGAGGAGGCTAGGTAGATGAGCTAGGCTTGTTCAGCCAGGGCTGAGTGGAAAAAGAGTGCCATCTACAAATATATTGAGAAAAAAGCTCATCACCAAGGGCTTGCTAACTGTTTAGATGAAAAAACAAGTGAGATATCAGCTGCGCATAAAGAACTTTGGCTGAAAATCAGAAGTTTCCAAACCATTAGAATAATCATGTTCAGGGGCACTTTTGCAAAGGGGGAATTGGGTACAGGGCAGGGATGAGACCAAGCCATCTGAGTGTTTTTAAGACAGAGTTCAATAAATGGATAACAGTAATTATTGTATGAGGTAATGTCTGCAGTAGCTGGGAGGGGGGATTTAATGGTTCAGGTGGTCTCTTCCATCCTACATTATTATGCACCCACAGCCAACATTATTCTCTGTCCACAGCCAACAGAAAAAAGAGAAGCTCCCATTATTTCTAATGCAAGTGCTTTAATAAGAGCAGAACAGTCAAAATCATGAAGGTTAAGAAAATAGCTAGCATGAGCCAGAGGTAATTTAGCAAGCGCAGCAGCACCTGTGTAAGATCGATGGAAGACAGGAATCCAATCCAGACGTAAAAGTAACTGTCAACAGAGCGTATTGTTTTACAGGAAGAGACAGCTTTCTGCATAGCAATGGTGTGAACTTAACTGCAGCTGCAACTTCATAAGTAACCTCAAAAGCAAAGCCATACAAAACGCATTTGCAAATACACCTTTTAATACAGGCAGTAGGAATGAGAGCCAGGTGAGTATGAAAGCAAGGGCTGTAAAGACATCACTCACTTCTAGTGATGTTAATGGCAGCACATGAAAAAGCACCAGATGCTCAACCAGAATAATAACAATGACACTGAGGACAGTTCTCACTAATCCAGGATTCACTTGGTGAAAGAAAGATTTATTACCATTATTGGACAGATCTGAACCATTTGCACAGTGAAACGAGAAAAACAGATCAGTGTGGATGAATATAAATTATATTCCATGAGAGTAAGGGTCTAACCAAAGGGGACTGAGCTACAAACAACCACCGTGAAGTTACTGATAGCAGGAGTCTCATAAAAAGCCTGCTGAAGCCAAAAAGGATTAGCAAAGCCACAAAAAGCAGTGAAGCAAAGTGCATCAGAAAAACAAAACTCAAAACTGTATGATGTTCTTTTTTTTCTATTTCACTCATTCAGCGTTCTGATATATGCTGCTTGTAAATGTGCTGCTGCAGTGTCTGATCCCCAGTCTCTAAATCAGCCACGTCATGGAATCAGACAATGTTTTTCACTAAAACCTAAGAACTTTAATTCTACAAATGTCTTGAGGGAGACCATGTGCCACTGCCCTGGAAGTGAAGCCCTCTCCAGGGATTTGCTTTTCTCTTTCAGTGTGCTGAAGCCAGGGGCATGAAAGCATTTTCTTTAGCACCATCCCTTTGAGTTCCTCTGCCTCCTTTGACCTGTACAAAAGCTGAATTCTAGTCTACTCCCTGTGCTAAGATAACTTGCATAGTTTTGCTGTAGTTATGTTTCTGTTTTTTCTTTGCTGGACTTTTGGCTGACTGACAGTTGTTTTGCTTTGGCAGATAGGGGTAAAGATCTGGTTCAAGACTCCCAGTTCTGACCGATTATCTCTGAGGAAGCTTCTGGAGTTGGAAGCTTTAAATAGGTTCCCTTGAAAGAAATGAGCTGAGACTTGCATACGGATTTGCAGAAGAGAGAACACTAAACTGCAACACTTAACACTGAACTTGGGGCAAACGAATATTTCTTCTAAGGTCAGTGTGACAGTTCAGACTCTCACACATATGTGTATCAGTAAATACCTGGGATAAAGAAACACATCTCTGCATACTGAAACTGAACAAACAAGCAAAAGTAATACAAGCTAAGTCTACTGCATTGTTTGGTGCAGTTCCCACATTTGTATCAATAATCATAGTTTGATTTCAATAACACATACTGTGCAAACTGGTACTGTCATTATTATATCCTGTAAATTAAGGAATTGTGTTGCTAAGAAATGACGAGGCATTGATCTGTGACTAGGACAGATCACATGGAAAGCATCCCCTGTTTGCTAACACATACCCTACAGGGAATAAGGCAGAGTCTACACCATGGCAGCATCATCATATATACTTAGGCTTTTTCATGGTATGTCTTTTCTAAAACTCTATTGCTTTAGCAGAAAGAGCAGCCTTTATGAGTGTAATTGATCTGCCATGATAATTCAGGCACGAACATGAAGACAGCAGGTGAGGTCAGCAGGTCCTTCACTGCACAGCCTGTAGGTACATGCACAACTGCAAACTGATGAAATGGGCCTCATTACCCACAGGGAAAAAAAGAGGAAGAGGAGTATGCCTAAGCCTTCACTTCATGGATAGCTCCAGGGAGAAAACACAGTATCTGGCCTGCCTACATGGCTGTGTTTTTCCTCTTGCCCTGGTAACGTTACTACACTGGGGATCTCCATGGGGCTGGCCACGTGAGCAGTCCAGTAATGACTATCACTTCGCAGCTTCTTTTCAAAGGCACACTATTGCTGCACAGGTGAAGGGCACCATGACCCACCAGTGTCATCCCACCAATTTCTCCTCTGGGTCCTCCAACAGCCAAATCTCTTTCTCCAGGTAGCAGCTGCAGCCTCCTCTGATGAGTCCCTCAGGCCGTGCCCACCAAGGGGAAGAAAGGAACCACTTGGATCCCTAGTGAATGCCAATGTCATCCTCCTCCTTCATTTACAGCAGAGAGCCTTGCCTTGCTTTAGGCTTGCACGTTACGATCTCCCACAGCACAAGATGTATTCCCAATCCCAGTGGCACAGGCTAAACTATCATTCTGAGGTACTGAGGACTGCCAGTCCTGGGTGCATGTGAATTTCTCTTTCATATACCTACAACTTTCAAAGTTGTTAAAGTGGTTTAGGAACATGCATGGACCAACATCCCACAGTAACTTGTGGGATGCACCTATGAACTTTTGGGAAACCTATTTTTATTGCAAATGGGTAGCCTGAACTTCAAGGTGCTAAGTGTTGACAGATGCCATTGACTTCAGTAAAAATTCAGTTGTCTAACTTGAAAACTCAGGACCACATGGCCTACCTTTTAAGTCTTCAATGAGGGATCACAAGAAAAGCACAGATTTTGTACAACAGGGCTCCTGTAATTTAAGTGACTAGAACAATAACGTAAGAGATTCTTTCACTCCATTTTGAATGCTGACTTTGAATATCCTCTTTACTGAAAAAATAAAGTCCATATTGACCATGCCCTTTTTTTTAATTCATTTGGCTTGCTTGATGAATCATTGGAAAACTTGGAACTTAGAACTTGAAGACTGTTTGAGCCCATCTGAATTGAATGGCTCATTCATTTTCCCCAGAGCTGTATTTCAAGAACACTTTCATTTATAAGGCACTATTTACTTAAGAAATTGTTACAGGAAAAAGATTTTCTTGCAGCCTCAGGACTCCCTCTAGTGTCATTACAGGCAGGCTCTTTGGGGATCTGTATGGACCACTGCAGCTTTGTGTTTGCTTTCCATGAAGACTACAGAGCATACATCCGTAACTTATTTGTAGCTGAGATCTTAAGAAGCTTTGGCTCACTACGCTGCCCCTCCACTCAGGAAATCCAAGTTGAATATTTGCCATCTGATACAGTGTTAAATTAAAATTAGGATGTCAAATTAAAATGTAATTTTAATGCAATAAATATTGGGTTAATACTGCTTTAGAAAAAGATTATTAATTTCTTCTATTTAGCTGGAGATCTTTACGTTATTAGCACAGGACATCTCCTGAGTGCTTGCAGCCAGAATGCAATCTTTCCCATCAGAATTATCCAGGCATATTTTCTGAGTGTTAGTTACTTACCCACAAGAGTAATTTCAGCATAATTTAACCAAGCCCAAAGAAATCTGATCGTTGTTTCAAAACATGTGGAGAGTTTTGTTTTTTTAAAAAATTGGTTGAAAGCCTATGAGAACCCTAAGGAAGTCCTGGTTGCAGCAGCAATTTGCAAAGAGTATTGTTGGTTGAAAATGGAATAGAAACTGATCTCTAAAATGGTTTCTGTTACCCCATGAAACGCCTTTCTTCTCAGTGCAACCTTTCTCCAACCAAATCCAATAAAAAAGAAACTGAAGTGTAGTGTATTATAGCAGTCAGTAACATCATTCATTCTGCTTTAACTAATAGACTGATAGGCTGTCAGATGCAAACAAGCAGATCTCCATCATTTATAGGAAAGAACCTGTCAACTAGCTGAATGATTTTTCACATTTGTACCGAAGTACTCAGCACTGAGGTCACTACTGGCTATGCAGCTGGCATACAGGAACAGGGGAGGAAGAAAGAACAGGACATTTTA
>VZSZ01001736.1:0-12908 GCA_013398815.1 Ibidorhyncha struthersii | reverse complement strand
ATCCATCCCTAGGCCAAGCTCCACGCACTCCAGCTGGTCATTGACATAGAGGGTAACATGCCTCCTCATTTCCCCTGCCTGTCTTTCCTGAAGAGTCTGTAACCTTCCATGCCAACACTCCAGTCGTAGGAGCCATCCCACCACATTTCCATGACACTAATGAGATCACAGCCTTGGAGGTGTGCACACATCTCTAGCCCCTCCTGTTTGTTCCCCATGCTACATGCATTTGCGTTTAGGCTGACTTGGCTGGAGTGGTTGCAATTCCTTTGCACTGCTCTCCAGGAGGCATTCCTTTGTGGTGTATTAACCATGCCTCCCCACTGGCTCCTGTTACCCCAGGAGCTCCTGGCTCATCTACATAAGACTGTAAGTGTGCTGCAGGGTAGCCAGCATATTTCAGAGCAAAGGGCTGCATGCCCTCGCTAGCACCCTGTTCCCCTCTCCTTGGTGCATCTGCATCATCCCTTGGCTTGTCACAGGCAAGCCTGATAATACCCCCCTTCCCCTGTCGAGTCTAGTCTGATAAAAATTAATCTTCCCTGTTGAGTCTGACAAAAATCAATCTTTCCAAGAGATGATTCAGGACCACATTTTATAACAGCTTGTCCTTGCTTTCTGTTAAGACATTTCTTTACAAGGGTACACAGCAGTCAGGGATTTTAGTTTCACTTCATAAGAATAATGCAATTTCAATCTGATACATACATACAGATAAAAATGTTGCTACTATGTAAGTTGTGGTGTATTCGGTTGATTTTTTTTTAATGTCTGAGGAAACTAAATGGTGGCAACACACCACATTTTACAAAGCATATATATTCCTGTATCACCAATCAAGCAGCCATACTATTCAAAACAGTATTACCCTTAAAATTGCTGTTAGTTCTGTTTTGCTGCAGATTTTCTGGAAAAAAAAAAAAATCTAAAATCTGCTAGATACTCTGCTTAAAGAAATAATGCTTACCTACCCTCTATTTGCATAAAGGAATGGGCCAACAGGAATCTTACGAAATTCAGCCCAGCCCTACACCAGGCAGGTAGACCCAGGCAGCGATGCCAGCAGGGCCAGGAAGCAGTGCTGAGGAGACAGTGCTGGGTGCAGGAGGGGCAGCAAGCTGAGCGGGAGCTACCCATGTGCCTAGAGCTATGAGGAGGGATGATCCCCTTGGCACGGCACCCATCAGCATCGGCCAGGCACTGTATCTTGCTTGGAGCTTCCTTGTACACAGGAGACATCGAATTGAAGTGAGTTCAGCAGGCAGCCATTAAAATGGCAGGGCTGGAACACTCACCCTGCAAAGAGAGGCTGCAGGGCCAGCACTGGTTCAGCCTAGAGCAGACAGCTTTGTGTCAACTAACAGCTGCTCCCATACCCACAAGATAGGATCAAGGAGATCATTTATGAGCTTGACAAGGGGATTGAGAGCATGGTCAGTAAGTTTGCAGATGACACCAAGTTAGGTGGGAGCCTTGATCTGCTTGAGGATAGGAGGGCTCTTCAGAGGGACCTGGATTAGCTGGATCAATGGGCCGAGGCCAACAGTATGAGCTTCAACAAGGCCAAGTGCAAAGTCCTGCACTTGGGCCACAACCACCCCATGCAGCACTACAGGCTTGGGGAGGAGTGGCTGAGAAGCTGCCTGTCAGAAAAGGACCTGGGAGTGCTGACTGACAGCTGGCTGAACATGAGCCAGCAGTGTGCCCAGGTGGCCAAGAAGGCCAACAGCATCCTGGCCTGCACTAGAAATAGCGTAACCAGCAGGACTAGGGAAGTGATCGTCCCACTGTACTTGGCACTGGTAAGGCTGCACCTTGAGTACTGTGTTCAATTTTGGATGCTACAGTATAAGGACATTGAGGTGCTGGAGAGGGTCTTGAGAAGGTCTTATGAGGAGCAGCTGAAGGATTTGGGGTTGTTTAGCATGAAGAAAAAGGAGGCTGAGGGGGGACCTCACTGCTCTCTACAACTACCTGAAAGGAGGCTGTGAGAAGAGACCAATGCCCACCTCTCTACAGGTTACAATTGACAGGACAAGAGAAAACAGCGTCAAGTTGCGCCAGCGGAGGTTTAGGTTAGACATTAGGAAATGACTTGTACACTGAAAGGGTTATCAAAGACTGGACCAGGCTGCCCAGGGAAGTGGTTGAATCACCATCCTTAGATGTGTTTAAAAACCATCTAGATATGGTGCTTAGGGACATGGGATAGAAGTAGAGTTGATAATGGTTGGACTTTATAACCATAAAGGTTTTTTCCAGCCATAATGATTCTATGATTCTATGACACAGCCAGGTTTTTCCACAGTGCTGCAGTACAGAAGGACAAGAGGATATATGGAAAAACGTTTTCCCCCATGTAGAAAGGCAGTGGAACAGGATACCCAAATAGACCCTGTGCCATCTCCATTCCTGTAGGTTTTCAAGACCCAGGTGGGGAAAGCCCTGACTAACCTGCTCTGATCTCACAGCTTGGTGCAGAAGGTTGGACCAGAGACCTCCAGAGATCCTTTCCAACCAGAATTGTCTTATGATTGATCCTATGAAACAAAGATACACAGTGATATAGCCGTAACACTCATCTATACTAATATTCTGTCAATCAATGCTGTCCTGCTTTACAGACTGGAGGGATCTACTCTCAACAGGTGGGATCTCTACTCACCTCACTTAGAACTCTCCCCTTTCACTACAATGGCAGTACAAGAGCCATGTTTGCTAGAGTAAAATGCCAGTTTTGTTGAATCTGGAAACAGCTGCTTATTCCTTCCAGACAGAGCATCACTATTTCAATCTTTCAGCAAGCTTCCAGTACAGCTATGTCTAGCAGGAAGAAACAGTACATTCTCCATTTTTCTTCATGCTGTTTCACCAGCTGCCAGTCTCAGTATTCAACCTCACAGCCAGATAGCACTGGGCTAATTGCTTCAGTGTGAGAGACATGCTGCTGGGGCTGACAATGATTACAAGGCAGGTATTTAGTTATTTGTACAGCAGCAACTGGGTGTTTTGTTTCCCTAGCAGGTGTCAGGGCCCTGAGCTGACCAACAGGCCTTAGCTGCATTGACCAGTCTCAAAGCAGACCTGTACGACACACCCTCTGCCTATGGTCTACAGCTGAGGTCTGACCATGTGGCCACAAACTATGCTGCAGCTGCACCCAGCCGTCCTCCTGCCTTTGATGCATTTCCTGCATGGACCACACAGCTGACTTGTTATACTTGCTTTGTCTGAGACTATCAACAGGACCCGCTCCTGTTACCAACCCTGCCCTGCACACCCTATCAGTGAGCAAACTGCTCCTGACTGTGCTGCGGTCACCCTCAGCTCCTGGTTTGTTATTCCTTGTGGAGCAGCCCTGGTCTTGCTGCTCCCCAACAATAAGAACCACATGCTGAAGCCAGGAATGAGCACAGTTGCTAATGAAGATGACCAAGGATTTGCAGCCTGTCTACCAGTACTGAGCAGTGCCAAAACAGCAGCTGCTGCTCAAAGGCAGGGTCAACTGGATGGGGAGCAGCTGTGCTGAAAAGGACCAGGGGATGCCAGTGGACCACAAGCCAAAAATGAGCAATGTGCCCCAGCATCACTGAAGGCAAATGATGACCTGGGCTAAGTCAGTAAGAGAACAGCAATCAGATGAAAGGATGTGATATATGTGTCAGGTTACTTGGCACCTGTTAGGCAACACCAGCAACACAAGGTTCAGTTTAGGTCTCTCCAATTCAAGACAGATATTGAAATAAAATGGAGAGGCTCTATGGGAGTTTTTGTATGGGTTTTGTGTGCGCACACACGTTTGTGTCCACCAAGACAGAGGGTTGGAGAATCTGACAAAAGAATGGTTAAAGGAATGGGGTTCATCCACCCTAGAGAAGACTCGAGGTGGATTTCATCTCCAACTTTTTATACTGCAAAAGTAGTTGTAGAGGAAACAGAGGTATGCTCTTCAAAAGGAAGCATGGTGATGGGCTGCAGGCACTAGCTGCTTCAGAGGAAATTCTGTTTTAATAACAGGAAACAAACAACAAAATCCCAACATTCACTGTCGGAACTAAACACTGGAATAGGTGGCCCAGCAGCAGTGAAATATCCCTTGATGGAAATATTCAAGACTTGGCTTGATGGGATAATCCAACTTACGTCCCTGCTTCCAACAGAAGGTTGCATCAGATGATCTCCAGACTCCCCTTCCAAACAAACTAGACTATTCTATGACACTCTGACATAGCAAGATATGCGCTTACCAGATAGATCTTGTTCTAGTGGCTGAAAAAAATCACAAAAGCCTCAAGCTGAATTCTGGTGAATCCAGTCAGATGTCACACTACTCATTATCAAGGTAATTATTATTTAAGTAGCTCCCTTTGCCTAAGAATTAGGCACAAAAGGTGGCAGGATCTTCTGTTGCATAAGCATCTGACTTGACACATGAAGGTACACTTGCTCTGTACTTTGATAAAAGTAACTCAATATAATTTTTGCAAAGAATTCTACTAACAATTTATATTACTTTCTTTGCCAGTATAAGCCCTTTAAAATGGTGGGGGTAGTGTGTAACCCACATGCTTAAAATCATAAAGCATCCTAACAGCTTAGGATTCTTTTTCAGGATAAAGAAAACCGGGAAATTTGCCCTGAACTTCTCCACTGTCCTGATAAATTGTCCTACAAAAACCACAAAAGTAGAATGACTGCCTGGTAAGTACATTCCTGTTCTTCACATAGTAGAATTGCAGTAGGCCTCTTTGACCCCTCAGAAATAAACTAATTGGATTTGTGCTTTAAAGGCAACTTGTCATTACCTATGAGACTTCATATTTTATTTTAAGCTCTGTCCCTGTTACAGCAGCATATCACTCTTGGTGCCTATGTTAAAGCATTTTTTCCAGTGTCTCTTGTGGAGACTGAAGATCAATAGCACTGACACTGTTTGGATCCCATCTTGCTTCAAAATTAATACTAGGTCATACACTGGCCCCTGAAAGACAAATATGCCAACTAGTGAACACATGCGTAGCCAGAAATCACTAGGGCTTTTTATTTGTTTTCAGTGTTCTTATATGGGGTCTTATATGGGTCCAAGTCTTGAGGAGGGAAAATAATTCAAGAAGTATCGAGATGACAACAAAAGCTCCTTCAGAGCACCTGAAGAAGTCCACCTTCTTGCAATATGCTCTGCAACATCATTACAGTACCCAGGAACCTTAAAAACCAATCAGAATTTTCATGGAGGTAAACAATATGTTAACCTTTTCTACACTGAAACAATCCCAGACACATAGGATCATCCATGTGATAAGCTGTCCACCACAAGCCTGAACTTGTTCACAGCTTTAGGCACAGAGTACTTAAATGAACTCCACAGTTATCTGCATATAGACAGTGCTGGCCAGAATGGTAATGGAAACTAGTGGTACAGGGTCCTTTTCATCAGCTGCAATAGACCTTGAGCAAATGACTCACTGATCCCCATGCACACTTTTAAAATTAGAAAAATGACACTGACTGCCACTGAAGAGCTTGCATCAGTTTTGCAAGGGAAGGATCCCCCACTCTGCTTCCTCCTCCTTGGCAAAACGCTCATCTTTCACCAGCTGTCCACTTCCTTCCCCACAATCAACAAAAACTGTACATTAACTCCTATTAAAAACAGCATCCATACCTTTGAATCAAACCTGGTTACAGACAACAGTACTGAAGTTCGTCAATGGCCAGGGAAACAATTCACACACCTATTTATACTAACAGCCTTCCATTCTGTTTCTACTGAAGTTTGCCTTGCTTAGGAAAACTCCTTACTCATGCTGTCACACATTAGAAAACGTTCTCCTTTAATTTGATTTCTCATGTCACTAGCAAGTAACTGAAGTCTTTATTACTTCTATGTTATTCAGTTTCACACTGCCAGTCTGCCCCTTGAGATTATTTTCTTTTAACCCATTAATACCTGCTTCCTCAGTGATTTTTAATATTCAGTAGTATAGCTATCCCAACAAGTCTGAAACAGGTCACTCTAAACTAGTCCTACCATTCACTATTGATTTTCTAGTTAAACTTAACATACCTTAACTCCTAATTTTTTTGGATGTTCAAAGTCACATGATCTCCTTGGCTACACAAGGCCCTTTGAAAAGTTACCATAGTTTCTCTAAGCAGCTGTACAATGCTGTAAAAGCACACTCCTTTACATCTTACATTCTACATGGAACTGTAAAATAAAAACATTAAGAATGATGTCACAGACCTTCCTGAGCCCTAAGGAATATGTTATTTATAAGTATTCTTCAATTAATTCTCCAGTGTATAAGCTTACAAGGTCACTAGTATTCCAGTGCCATCAGCCTTTACTGTGATTCACAGTCTGGTGGTGACGTATTCTTTTCTGTTCTTGTTCTACAGTGCTAATCTAACCAGGAGCCCTCCTGCAGAGCTGAGCTGCAGTATTTTTTTCCTAACGGTGGTTCTGTGGGAGCAAATATCAGATATCAAGCCATATGAAGTTTCTAAAGTTTGTTTTCTTATTCTTCTTTAAAGAAGCCACAGGAGCATAAACACCAAGCAATGCAGAAGTAGCCCTTGGAATCCTATTATCCATCTCAATACTTCACTGTGAACCTTCTTCCACCTTGCCACCTGTATTCTTCATGCAGACTTGAAAAGTAAAAATTAACCCCTCTCTGCCCCGGCAACATACACAAATAAAATGCATTAAACCAAAAGATACATTTATCAAAGACTTCCAAAAGAGAAATACTGAAGTTACAAGAAACAAAATACATTTCGTAGATTTCTTAGGTTCTGATGATAGGTTTTTTGTTAAGAGTAATGTTTAGAACAAGTTTCCTCATTGCAGTACGCTGAAAGCTTCAACATCTACTGTTAGCTTAAGTCTTCATGGTAAGCATATTTCAGTCCTCTTACCCTTATGATGAGCTTTTAATATCTATGGCAATGCTGTACTTTTAGCCCATGTGTAACATCCAACAGTAACTGTTGCTAAGTGGCTAAGAAGTTTGAACTGTGCATCTCAAATGGTGACCAGAACCATGAATTAATATACCATACACATAGAATTTTACCTCATTAGTGAGACCAAAAAAAAAGAAGCCCGAGAAGAAACACATGTATGCTAAAATGGTGGCATGCATTTTTGATAGTGCACTAAGTTATTTCTTTCCAAACCCTGAATTCCATGGGCGTGGATTTTTGAAGTCATGAGCAGGCAGTCTTAGGGCAAGCAGAGGCCTGAGAATTAAAAGAAAATGAAGGACATCTTCATTCAAAGGCCATTTTGAGAAACCAACTGCATGTTTCTCTATATAACTATTCTCTACTCCTTAAAGCAATAAAGAAATAGATTTTACTTGCGTTTTAATCACAAAGGTAAAGATGTAATTTACAATTCATAAGACTTCAGATTTTAAGAAGTCATCATATTTAAAGAATTCCAAACAAAGAACAATACAGGTGGAATCACTAAAAAAAAAAAAATTGTATTAAAATGCTAGCCCTGTAGACTTAACATAAAAATGAAATATATATTCAGCATCAGCAAGATCTTAGAGCAGCGGTTTGTCACAGAAGTACCTCATGAGTTACAACCTATTACAAATAAGATGCAACAGAAACAACAAGCAGATTAGGAGACAACAACTATTTTTTAATTTTAAATACTGACATGGTTTACAGTCAGAAATCAGTCTAAAATTAGTAAATCTTCAAAAGAGTTCCCAGAAGACTACATGCTAGTCCTTGCCACTAGTCTTTTGTACTCAGTATAGCCCATCACTACCCCTGCTGTACCTACAGTTCCACATAAGCCACCAGTGAATAACACTCCTACAAACCCTCAACAGGATTTTTCTGCTTGTACGCTGTGGCACTTCAGTAAAGCATACCAGGGAAGAACGTTGCCACATCTTCTGAACTGGAAGTTAGTCAGGAGTAGTCATTGTTATTAAGAATATTTATTACCTGCTGTTATCAGACCAAAATAAAAAAGATTAAAAAAAATATATACACCGATTAAAAGAAATACATACATCAGCTGTTGTGTGCTAAAATCAAAGAAAACATGCCTATTTTTAGGAGATGAGAACTTGCTTTTCTTTTCAGTGTGCTAATGGGTAAAGGGATTAATAAGTAGAAACATGAAAATACGTATTATGCTTGTAGACACAACACAGCAGCAAATTACTAGAGTTTGAAATTATCACTTACCAAAATCTACTCTTGTTAGTATGCACTGCATTGGATGGTCAGTTGTATGCCTTGTTGTTGTTGCACCACTTTCATAACAAGTTGCACACAGATCGTAATCGTAGCAAATTAAACACTTGTATCGGCGGCCTCGAAAATTTCCTTTTAAACATGCATCACAGCTGACACCTGTAAATAAATAAAACTGCTTTAAAAGAGCAATAAATGTACTTTTTTTTTTTTAAATAAGAGGCAGATTTGGTGCTATTGCCTCTCAACAACTAAAAGGACCCAGTCATTTCTGACATGTGCAGCTGACACAAGACTCAATTTTGAAATGTATTTATGTCTCTTAAAAGACACTGCTCTCCCAAAATTAGAATCTTGAATTCTTGAAGTAAAATAAGGGCAAACTTAAGCACCTGAAATAATAATAGGTTAACTTATAAAATCTCTTTACCTAGTAGTAATGACCAGTATTTTGACTGCTCAGTTAGGAATCTTGGGTCAAACACTCTTAACAGCTGAACAGTATAATAGCTGATCGAGATGAAAAAACAACAATAAGCAAACCTACCACTGACAAAAATCCACTAGTTTTTCAGACTTTACTTTCACACTTCCTAATACTTTAATTCTGAAGAACACTATAACCATTATATGTGACATTATATGTGGGGTAGAAATTAGGGCCATTTTCTGTTTTAAATAACAGAAAAAAGTTAGGGTGTTTTTTGAAGTTAGGCTGCATTAGTTCTCTCCACCCTATTTTTTTCTCAAGCTAAATCTCTGCTCTGTAAGGTAGTCACACTGCCTGTGTCAGAGAAAGGCTTTATAGCTTCCAAAGGTCTTAATTTTTCTCAGTGTGGTTTCAGCTTTCTCTTGGTTACTTAACTAAGTAGAAGTGTCATCTTGTAATATATCAGGTCTAACACAAACTTTCTTCAATTGCAGCAACAACTTAAGGGCCTCCACAAAGGAAATTGGTGTATACAATAAGGTACTGTTTTAAGCAAAAGTCTTTCAGCATCAGCTAAGAGGTATTCTTCATAGCTTGGTGCAAGCACAGACAACATGAGAAGTGAAACTGCCAGAATGAAATAGTCACATTAGCCATCTCCTCATTTTTTTTAAGCCTAACTGCCAGAGGGCTGGCATTAATTACAGAATTTTTTTCTGCATTTTTTTTTTCTCATGCTACTCCACTCCGTAGCACCCGAACAGAAGCTTTACAACATGCAATACAGGAATGCAACAAGTAATTCCTATTAAATCTCTGCTGCTTGTTCAAATAATTGCATCATCCCATTTAGAGTAAGTGTCAGACACTAATAGCTTTCCAGATGAAGTATTAAGCCATGGTTCTCCAGTAAGTTGTATTTTCCCCATTTTTTTTCCTTTAAGCTCAAAACAGTTGATCTAATGCAGATGTAAGCCTCTTTGCAACAAAATCCTCCTGTCGTGTCTCTCCAATATCTAATTGTTCCTACTTGAAGACACGTTTGTAAGAGTTCTTGTTTACACATTTTCTACATGAAAATACTTCTCCATAATATTCCAAACTGCAACCCTTCGTGATACTAACTTTAGAGAAATTCAGTTATAAACATAAATCATAGCAAAATGTTTGTAGTTAAGACTTAAGAACATTTCCAATGGAAATGTACAGGTTTTCAAACAACAGATGAGTTTTGCTTCTTAGGAAGAATTATCAGAAAGTCCACAGTCTGATTTCAACAGAAAAACTAACACCAGCATAACACATCACTGTGGCTGCTGAAGTCAGACCAAGAGAATAACAAAGTTATAGAGACAGTATGCTTTCTACATCTTTCAAGGTTAATACTTTGCCACAATTACCACACGCTCCCCTTCAAGAAACTGGCTAACAGCAGGGCACATACCACATTACTTTTATATCCTTTTCCATAGGAGAAAGTGAAGATAACAAAAGGGAAAATTATAATTAAATTAAAAACTTCTGTTTGGGAGCAAAACCCACACTTAAATCTCCAGGCTACCCCCTGAATCCAGTAGGACCTCTTTTCCAAAGGTTTTGTCATTTATTCTTCCCTTTTTAAAAACAAATCTCACCAAAGTCAGGTCCATTACCGTTTTTCCCATTCCTCTTCAAGCCTATTACTTGGCTGCCAAAACTTCACTCATCTATCCAACCTGGGATCTGGAAACCGAAATACCCAGGCAAATAATCTCTGCACATCCTATTCTTTCTACTACAGTAAACACTTATTTCTTTATCAAAGCTTTGATTTTGTTTTTAATTTTTCTGCACTTTGATCTTTAGATCAACTGAAATTCCAAAAGTTCATTTCTGAGTGTTTATGTTTGTGCAGGGAACAAAGATAACATACTCCACTCAGCACAGCACATCTTTCACTAGATGCCCATCCTGCATTTCCCTGTATTTACCTTACATTTGTGAATACGGCATGTATGTTACAGATTCAAGAATGTCAGATCAAACTGGATGCATCCATGTTAATCACAGGTTTTGGAAGAAAAAGTGGTCTCGATGGGTTCGCTTTGAAGCAGGGAACAAAAGCAAGCAACCAACAGAAGAGCCTGAACAATGTGTGACAAGGATTTCAATAAGTCAGCATACATTTCTGACTTGCACAAAACACTACTGACTTTTAAAAGAATCCTTGAATGAAATCCTATTAACCCTGAATTAACTGCTATTCAATGAGAACTTCTGAGTCTCTTTTTGCAAAGCATTGATTTGGAATTATCGGAGTCAGAAATATCCATTTTAGTTACGGATTACATTTTCATTATCATAGATGATAGAGGTGGCTTGCTCAAGTTTTCTTCTAATTTGTTATTGCTATACAAGTACACATATATACTGCACAACACACCATGTCTAATTAAAATCTTGCTCGCTGACAAAGAATGGTTCGTTTTTTCTAATGTCACACTGTTCCACTAGAGGGTGGCATTGCGCTAAAAGCCTGAGGTGTTTTGGTTTAATTTAATTATCAAAATTCAAGTTCTGAAAGTTTCTTCAGCAGTATTGTCTCGACATATCAACAGTCTCAGTCTCTCCAGTTTCACATTTTAAGTGAAATGAATCACGAGATACCTAACAGTCCCGCTAATAAAATATGCTTTACTCCCTCAATGCAAAATTCTTACTGCTTTTATGTCAAGTCATCCCACATCTTCATCTAGTCCAGGCCAACAACTTCAGTAAAGATATTACACAGGCATTTTATATATAGCATGGTGAATAGTGATGTCGGGGGTGGGGTGGGGACAACAAAAAAGCCCACGAAGTCAAAACAACCCCTCTCCCCTATACCTTTCATATTTTGATCTGGAGAGCCAAATATAATTTGCTCTTACAACACAGAATTGGTTTTGCTCGGAATTAACTAAAATAAAAGTAACTTAACCTGGGTATAACAGAGACACCAAAGAGCACATAATCTGATTTCATAATAGAGAGAATAATGCTGGACAGACATGTGGTTCAAATACTACATGCACCAGGATGAATCTGTTTTTACAATTACAAGCAAAGCTACAGTAACAACATCACTTAAAGTGCCCTGAATGTCCCAAGACACCACTGCCTTGGACAGACACCCATTTGTAACAGAGCAAAGGGCTTTTCCCCCCAATCTGGCCTCCTCAGATACTAATATTAAAAGCCCGATAACGTGGCCCAGATAAAAATGACCTGAGAAACTGTGGAGAACTCAGCAGTCTTGTTTTTTTTCTTATGAAGAACATATGGTCAAAGACAAGCTATACAGAGACAGCAGCATATGTTCCTACCTCAAATAACGTAAGCTGCTAAACTTTATCAATACTTTGGATGTATCCTTTAATTTATAGAAATTTCAGGGAAAATTGCCATCCACTAATCACTAGAAAACATTTAAAACTCATATGAAGCCTGCATCTGAAGCACTCAGTGAAGACAGCAACATTTAGATCCTGAAAGCAGTATTTAGTACTTGTGCTATCCCTGAGAATGAAACTCCTTTGTTTTATCCACACATTGGAAGACATTAAATTGATGAGCAGTAGTTTCACCATTTAAAATTCCTGTCAGCAGCAAAATGTTCAATAACCAACCTTCTGACCAGTAATTCAGGTACTGTTTTTAATTTATCAGTGCTCAGAGTGAGGATCACTGAATTTCTTCAATCTCCAACGTAAACACAAAATTCACCAGTCAATGATTTCTTCTCCAAAATGAAAGTGCCAGTTACTTAAGCATTTTTTCCTATCTTACCTCAAGCGCTAAACAGGTTCAAGCTTCTCAAAGACTGACAGAATTACATGTAAGAGGGCCACTGAATTTCAAGGGCACTAGTCAAACTTTAGTGTTTTCTACTTTTCAAAATTAGCTTTCAAAAAACACAACTTAAGCACACAAGTCACAATTAAAAAGTTTTGNACTGCATTTAAATTTTACATTCTGAACATCTAAGTAACACTTTTAATACGCATCTCATACATTTCAGTGCAACATGGTCTTTCAGTGAATGGGTTAGGTTTTTTGGGGGGCTGTGTGTGGTTTGGTTTTTTTTTTTTAAATAAATTTGCTTGACATCAACTATCTCATCTGTAGTCTTCATGGCACGTGGCAACCTACAACAAAACATTCTACTTAACTGGTTGAGTTGTCTCTAATCATAGAATGGTTTGGGTTGGAAGGGACCTTAAAGATC
>VZSZ01001735.1:0-50412 GCA_013398815.1 Ibidorhyncha struthersii | reverse complement strand
GAAAGGGAAAGGAAAGCAGAGGCCTCGGACCTGCAAGCTTGTTGTTCCCATGACTTTGGGGAAGATTTTCAAAAAGTGCATAATGAGAGCTTGGGAGCTCTTGTTTCCCACTGACTTTCAAAATCTTCCCGTCGCGTCTGCGAGCTAGTCCTCTTAAACTCAGCTGGACTGGCTCGCAGGCGAACGTTAGCAGGCGCAGGGCCTAATGCTTCTCATGATTCCACTGCTCCCTTCTACAGCTGCACTGACAAAAAATATAAGCAGAACAAGTTTTGAAAGGAGAGGTAATTCCTCTCTCTCTTTTTTTTTTTTTTTTTTTCTCCTTAACCCACTGACACAGTTGAAAACAGCAAGCTTTGGGGCTCGAAAAGCTTAGACCATCGTGGCTACGAAAACGACTGCTACTCAGAAAATATGTAATTCTGGAGCGCCTTAAGAGAAAAAGTAGCGCAAGGCAACATGTAAGTAATCACATAGCTAATATTATGCATTTTTTGTTATTATATTTTGCTCGGATTTGAAGTTTGGTATTGCTGAAGAAACTGATTCCTCGTTTTTTAAACCAAGTCCTCAGTGAAAATTAGCCAGATGAAAAAACTTCAGTTCGTAAAACTTTATGTTGAAAAGGAGGAAATATAAATGATTTGCAGTGTATTTATATTTTTGCTCTGATTTCATTAAAATTACTATGAGTGAAATTTTCAAAAAGTGTTTCAACTGAAAAGGATGATAGTACCTGTATTCTAATTTTTATTTTTTTTTCTGAAGGTTATGTGCCTGTGAAAAGAGGACTTTGCAGTAGAAATAACAGTAAAAACAGTAAAAAAAAAAAATAAAATTATGATGTTGCTGATACCACTTGTCTGTACTTAGATTATGTGTAGTTTTGCCCTAAAATAATTCTAGTTATTTTTCACTCATTTTTATAGCTGTAATATAAGATATAGAAGATAGTATGTCATTCTGTTTAACAGGACATGGTATTCTCTTATATGAATCACACTATTGTCTTTTCAGATGTCATTCCTAAGGTCTCATTAAGATTTTTAATTAAAGTGAAATTTGTACATCCCCTCATACCTATTACTTGCTCTCAGATTCCATACTCAATGCACATAGGCCCCGATCCTGTACAAACTGAAATGTATGTTATTATGTGTAAGTGCACTGAGTAATTCTCTTCATTATTATGCTCTTGTATTTCAGACTTAAGCATCAAGTAGTGATATTACACAATCATTATTCTCAGTATTACTTAGGACTGCACAAAACATAAACCTAATGTAATAGTCTTGATTTACATCTTCCATTCATATCTCTTAAGTTAAATCATGCACAATTATAATAATTTAAGGGTCAGAATGGGTAAATATTTAACTGAGTATCAGAACAAGTGAGACAGGCAATTTCTAGAGTCTAAAAAACCATGTAATACGAGGTGGATATTGTATTCTCTGGCTGTAGCATCTGGGAGAAGATCATCAGTTTGTTTCCTCAGTGACTAGTGAAGCCAAAAAGTCACAGCAGGAGCACAGCTGAGGACAGAAGGGAGAGAAAGGGATTTTGAGCCTGACCAAACGTGATGTCAACTCTTTAGATCAAACTTCCCTTCCGAACACTGGGCTCATCAGAATGGTGGAAGTCTTATCTGCTGTGGTAGCAAATGTGAGGTTAAGATGCAGTTGCTATAATTGACTCCTTTCCTTATACAGTTCTCATTACTGCACTACGGGAACACCTTCTAGTAGCACCTGTCCTCTGCTATAGATTCCTCAGAGTGTCATTATATTGTCAGAGAATCTCTTCATACTGTAATAAGTGACACGACCAGCATTTGTCATATTATCTGTTCTCTTGTTGCCAGGGGAAGGAGGGTGTGCAGTTGTAAGTTTACAGTTTATTTTATCTGTCTTTTCTTCCATATAGGTGTTATGTATTTATGTTAGTGAGGCAGGATCAAAGTAATGTGTTTTGTTCTTTAAGCAAAACGCAGTTAGGTTTCTGATGGCCCTTAGCTCCTAGGCACATTCATTCCATAGACTTGCACTGGCCCCAAAAAAGTTCTGTCTCTAGAAATGGTAGCTTTTTCCCCCTTGTTGCACAAGTTCTCGTTATGTCAGAAGAGGGTAACTGTTGACAATTGGATCAAGTCTAGGACCTAGTAGGCATTTCCTTAGGAATCCTGGATTCAGGCCCTGGAGGATCTTGAGACTCTGAATTTGTAATTTAAAATTCTGGAGAAAATCAATGTAGAGTGGAAGAGAGGGACTTACAATAACCCACATTGCTGAGATGACATCCCCCCAGCTTCCTGTACTTGGAGTTTCCTATATGCAGCGGACTTCGTGCTGGGATATGCTGAATTGCCTAGGTCCGGTTGAGAGGTGGCAAAACCAAAGCAAGGTACCGATCTGCCAAAATGGCACAGAAGCTCATAGCTAGTCAGGGATGATTAGAAAGCTGGGGGCTGCCTTCTGACTCATGTACACATTACTTTACAAATTACCTTGCTATGTGTTTCTAAAATTTATTTTACAACTGTGAGGATTAGAGGAATTTGTTGTAATGAAAACTGGCATTGTGTCATTACCGTGTCACTTTTCAGTTAGATTCTTTGGCTTGCCTGGGTACTTGCATGGTATTCCATTACCTTCATCTGGTCAAAGTTAGACCAGTTGGAGGGCACCAAGATACACCCACATGTAGTAATTATAATAATCTTTGCAATAATTGCACATCTATGTGTTATTTTGGTATTCTGTGTTGGTATGGCATATGGACACACAGCCAGTGGGAATTCCAAATATTTTTCTGTTTATTTTTCTAATTTGAGCCCTGCCTTGCCCCTGATGCTCGTCCGGCCTTCTAGATCCTTTTTACAGATTCATCTAAGCCTCCCTTCAGACCTCTTCTGTAAATTTCATATCAGTTGAAGTTTAAAGTTTCGGTTTAATAACCTAGTAACTGTAGCTGAACATCCTCTTTCATGTATGAGTTTTCTACTTCCTTCTGTAGCCATTCAGCCTCTGATTTACCCTGACAAATGTAGGATTTGGAATTCATTATTTTTGCAATTTCAGTCTGCTAGCAATGATAGAGGTTGTAATCTAGAAAGGACTGAAGTGGACAGCATTTACTATTGTACAGTGAAAACAGAGTTCTGAATTTGCCAGTATAGACCTGATGTAGGGATGCTTCTGTAGGCAGTAAGGACTACAAGAAGTATGTGCTGGCTTAGGACCTGCATCTGCTTTATTAGATTTCCTGTCGACTTCCAGGGGAAAAAAACCCTAGCTTTTTTTTTTTACAGTAGACTACCTCCTGATTTTTCAGTAGCCAACTTTCAATTTAATTTTTTTCAGCCTTTAAAATGCTCAACATAGCATAAAGACTAATGGTGTAGTCAAAAGGTTGTATTTACTGTGTTTCATTCAGATCTTATAATACTGAATAACACAGCTATAGGCCTGATTCATAATAATGAACATATCCCTGAGGATTTAAGAATGTTTTGTTATTAAACTTAGGTGCTCTAGTAAAGTTTTGCTAAGATGGCCTAACTGTAACTTCTAAATATTTTAATACTTTTGTGGATTTAATGGTTGTGAAAAGTGCTGGCTTGGTATCTGTGAAAACTGAAGCCCATTCTTTATTCATGGATTAATTACAGCAGAGCAGTTGCCAAGTGATCTTCTCCACAGCACCCATGAACTTCAGCCTTGAACTGAAGACAACTCATCAAATGGTGAGAAAATAGCATGGCTGTCGTGGCTATTAAGTTATTGAGGGGATTTCTTCTTAGCATCGATTCTGTTATTTAATAGGTATTGAAGTTAAGATTTTTGTAGCGTGATTGCTGGGACTGTAACCTAATTTCTCCCCCTCCCCCGGTGCTTCAGCTGGTAATTTCTCAAGCTTTGCTATCTTCTTAGCTGTCCTTGAGTTTTCAAAAATAATTGTCAGCGATACACTGAATTCAGTAGCCAATTTCTTTATTACTCGCTTTAGCCTTAGTCCTATGCATGTGCTTTATTCACATGAGTAGTTTTATCAGTAGCACTACTTAGAGGAGTGAAGTTCAGATATGTGGAATTGTTTAGAAGATTGAAGCTTCAACTTTGCAGATGTGTATGTTTGCATTTAAATGAAATGCTACTGAAATGAATGCAGGAGTGAGTGATCTGGAAATGCTTTAGCTAGTACTAATTTGTTCGCTTTTATGCTGTTCAATTTATTTCTTTTAAGACAGCTTGGTGTAAGTTGTTAATTTGCTTCTCTAGTTTCCCAATTTCTGGGAAATTTTGAAATCTGAGCTTCAAAACATTTATAAAATCTTAGTGATGCTCATAACTCTCCTGAGAAGAACAAAACATTATTTTATTTAACCATTTTATGAAAAGGTGGCTGCATCTATAGAGGAACTAAAGCTATCTCTAACTCACTGCCTTAATTAGGTCTTTAATCTTACTCTAGCACCCTACCTTTATTAAGTAATGATTCTTACACATATGAATTTATTAAGCATACATCTTAAAAACAGGGAGTTACCTTTTTTACAGCTATAAAGTAAGGAATATTGGTAGCAAGGGGTTGTGAGTGTAAGAATATAGCTGTGGAGTGCTGGTATTTGCTTCCTGGTCATTTAGATAGGTGGCAGCTTAAAATAATGGTGCACAGAATGATCCATAGTTCAGGAGGCAGATCACAGTGACAGACCAAGTGAGAGATGCCCCAGACTTTTTCTGGTATCTCAAAAAGTGGCTCAGTTTCTGTTTTCCTTTAGTAACTGTGTTGTAGAGTAAGGAGTAAAAGGGACAGACCCTACTAGCGGCTTATGATTTCCACAGTTTCTCCTATCTCTATGGTTGTTACCATAGAGATTGGAATACCGGCTATTAACTCTCTCCCAGCTATTTATAAAATTAGGTTTGGAAGTGTGTTTAACTAGGCAGAAGAGATAGTGAGCCCTTTATACCAAAACCTATACTACACCCCATGTTAAGAATTACTTTAGTACTGTTATCAACCACTGAACTAATTTAACCTTTGGCAGAGCTACTTACCATTTCATGTATTAAAAGTAAGATTTATACTTAAGCCAGAAAGAAGCAGTAGTTTTCAGGCAGAGTGTGCTGAGATATAACGCAGAGGTCATTTATTTTTAATACAGATTCAACAGTCTGTTTCTTTTTTTTTCTTTCTCAGCCACCTTTTCTTTAGTTTTCTTTTGAGACCCAATTCTTGCATTAACTTTAAGAACTTAATTATTTACATTCTGCTTCATCAAACAATTAATCTTGTACTTAAGTCACAATACTTGCATGAGTATGGCTTTTGAGAGAGGAGTCTGAATCCACATTAGTCCACTGCATGGTGTACTTGACTTTGCCTATTTGATAGGCAATAGGCTGGTGCCAGACTAGCGCCAAAGGGTGAGTCTGCATGTTAGCAGGGTGAGGAATTGGCCCTCAGATTTAAATGCGCGCTCGATACTACAGACATAGTGAATGATCACAAGATGATTTCAGTTTATTTTCTAATTTAAGCACTTCTTTAGTTGTTTAGCTGAGCAGAGTTTAGATACTCCATATGCTTATAGTTAAATGGTTCAAGTTAAGTGGCTTAAAGGTTTTCCTAAAGCATTCTTTGAATCGATGTAATTCTTTTACCTCAATAGAAGAAGAGATAGGCCAATGTCAAACAGTTTTGAAAAGCCCGTTCTCATTGCTCTGCTAAGAAGATAATTTTATTTCTTTTCTTTCATCACGGTTTTGTTCAAATCACACTTACTTCCCTGACTCTTCTTATACCCATTGTTTCCTGCTAACCTTTCCTCTAATGTCCCGTTTTCTATTAGCTTTTCCACACTAGCTATTGTTTGTTTCTCTTCTTTTTACTGGAGTTTTGGAGAGGTCATTATACTTTCTCAGTTTCTTTCCTTCTTTCATCAGTTCCTGGAATCCAACAACAAATAAAACCCACTGATTTCAACTATTACTTTTTGGTGAGAAACGAACAAGTCAAAATTTAGTGCTAGATCAATAGAAAGAGTAAGCAGAGCCCTGTGGATGCCATATGTAAAAAAAGGGAACTGGGACTTGCATATTATTAAAAATTATTCACTAAATCGGGATATCAGGATCTGGATCCAGGCAGTAGGATTAGCGCCTGAGAATGGTAACGTGGGAATTAGGGCTTCACCCCCCAAAAAGGTGGCAGGATCAGTAGCCCAACTGAAGTGCATCTACACCAATGCACGCAGCACAGGCAACAAACAGGAGGAGCTGGAAGCCATTGTGCAGCAGGAAAACTATGATATAGTTGCCATCACAGAAACACGGTGGGATGACTCGCACAACTGGAGTGCTGCAATGGATGGGTATAAACTCTTCAGAAGGGACAGGCAAGGAAGGAGAGGTGGTGGGGTAGCCCTGTATGTTAGGGAGTGTTTTGATTGTCTAGAGCTTAACAATGGTGAAAATAGGGTTGAGTGTTCATGGGTGAGAATCAGAGGGAAGGCCAACAAGGCAGATATCATGGTGGGAGTCTGTTATAGACCACCCAGCCAGGATGAAGAGGCAGACGAAATATTCTATAAGAAGCTGGGAGAAGTCTCACAATCTCTAGCCCTTGTTCTCACGGGGGACTAGAACTTATCAGGTGCCTGCTGGAAATAATACAGCAGAGAGGGGACAGTCCTGGAGTGTGTGGAATATAACTTCCTGACACAGCTGGTGAGTGAGCCAGCTAGGGAAAGCACCCTGCTGGACTTGTTGTTTGCCAACAGAGAAGGACTGTGGGTGATGTGATGGTTGGAGGCCATCTTGGGCACAGCGATCATGAAGTGATAGAGTTTTCAATTCTTGCAGAAGTAAGGAGGGGGGTCAGCAGAACTTCTACCTTGGACTTACGGAGGGCAGACTTTGGCCTGTTTAGGAGCCTGGTTGACAGAGTGCCTTCTGAGGCAGTCCTGAAGGGCAAAGGAGTCCAGGAAAGCTGGACAGTCTTCAAGAAGGAAATCTTAAAGGTGCGGGAGCAGGCTGTCCCAATGTACCAGAAGACAAGCCGGCAGAGAAGATGACCGGCCTGGCTGAACATTGAGCTGTGCTGGAACTCGAGGGGAAAAAAGAGTTTATGACCTTTGGAAGAAGGGGCAGGCAACTCAGGAGAACTGCAAAGACGTGAGGTTATGCAGGAAGAAATTTAGAAGGCCCAAAGCCCAACTGGAACTTAACCTGACTGCTGCCATAAAAGACAATAAAAAACATTTCTATAAGTACGTTAGCTACAAAAGGAGGGCTAAGGAGAGTCTCCATCCTTTATTGAATGCAGGGGGAAACACAGTGGCCAAGAATAAGGAAAAAGCTGAAGCACTTAATGCCTTGTCTGCCTCAGTTGTTAATGGTAAGACCAGTTGTTGTTGGGGCACCCAGCCTTCTGAGCTGGAAGATGGGCGGGGAGTGGAATGAAGCCCCCATAATCCAAGGGGAAATGGTTAGAGACCTGCTACAGCACTTAGACACAAATGGGTCTATTGGGCCAGATGGGATCCACCCATGGGTACTGAGGGAGCTCGTGGAAGTGCTCAACAAGCCACTTTCCTTCATTTATCAGCAGCCCTGGCTAACTGGGGAGGTCCCAGTAGACTGGAGGTTAGCAAATGTGTCACCCATCTACAAGAAGGGCTGGAGGGAGGATCTGAGGAACTACAGGCCTGTCAGTCTGACCTTGGTACCGGGAAAGGTTATGGAGCAGATCATCTTGAGTGCCATCACATGGCACGTACAGGACAACCAGGTGATGAGGCCCAGTCAGCATGGGTTCATGAAAGGCAGGTCCTGCTTGACAAACCTGATCTCCTTCTATGACAAGGTGACCCGCTTAGTGGATGAGGGAAAGGCTGTGGATGTTGTTTATCTGGACTTTAGTGAGGCCTTTGACACCATTTCCCACAGCACTGTCCTGGAGAAACTGGCTACTCATAGCTTGGATGGGCATACTCTTCGCTGTTTAAAAAACTGGCTGGATGGCGGTGCCCAGAGAGTTGTGGTAAATGGAGTGAAATCCAGCTGGCAGCTGGTCATAAGTGGGGTGCCCCAGGGCTCAGTGCTGGGGCCAGTTCTATTTAATATCTGTCAACGACCTGGACGAAGGGATCGAGCACACCCTCAGTGAGTTTGCAGATGACACCAAGTTAGGCGGGAGTGTTGACCTGCTTGAGGGCAGGAAGGCTCTACAGAGGGGTGTGGACAGGCTGGACCGATGGGCTGAGGCCAGTGGTTTGAGCTTCAACAAGGCCAAGTGCCGGGTCCTGCACTTGGGTCACAACAACCCCATGCAGCGCTACAGGCTTGGGGAAGAGTGGCTGGAAAGCTGTCTGGCAGAAAAGGACCTGGGGCTGGTGGTCGACGACCGGCTGAATATGAGCCAGCAGTGTGCCCAGGTGGCCAAGAAGGCCAATGGCATCCTGGCCTGTATCAGGAATAGTGTGGTGAGCAGGACTCGGGAAGTGATCATCCCCTGTACTCGGCACTGGTGAGANCTCTCTACAACTACCTGAAAGGAGGTTGTAGAGAGGTGGGGGTTGGTCTCTTCTCCCAAGTGAGAAGTGATTTGGACAAGAGGAAATGGCCTTAAGTTGCACCAGGGGAGGTTTAGACTGGATATTAAGAAAAATTTCTTCACCGAAAGGGTTGTCAAGCACTGGAACAGGCTGCCCAGGGAAGTGTTTGAGTCACCATCCCTAGAGGTATTTAAAGGATGGGTAGCCGTGCTGCTTAGGGATATGGTTTAGTGGTGGATTTGGTAGCGCTACGTCAATGGCTGGACTTGATGATCTTAAACGTCTTTTACAACCTGAATGATTCTATGATTCTATGATTTTAAGGTGATTCTTTAAAAATCACTATGCTTATTCGAAAAAAAAACCAACCAAACCCAACCAAAAACCTCACAAAAGAAAAGTCTGGGTATACTTAATGGATTCATTAGACTTGATGTCACTGTTCTTTTATTGAGCTATGTATCACTGAACTTCTCTTATGCCTTAGGAGAGACAGCATGGAATTGGAAGAGAAGCAGGGATCTCCATGAAAGGCAGTCAACTACAGTCTGGGTAAGTTCAAAAAATATATATAAAATTTTATTTCTGTTAAATTTTCACCTTTATGAAGCGACATATATTTAGGACCCTGTTCACAGTAGCAAAACAAAGCCAGTTCTATGAAACAGTCTCTGCATTCCCTGGATTCATTTATGCTATCACCACGTAAAAATCTGTGTTCTGTTATAGCTGAGTTTGTGGTATAACTCCTGAATGAAAACAATAAGTGTCATAAAATTCATTAGTTATTTTTGCAGTGATTATGCTACAGTGTTTTCATGCCCAGTTTCTGAACAAAACAAGATATATCGGATTGTGTTGTCTCCTAATAACTTTTGAATCCACCGCTTAATTTCAGCTGCATTTGATACAGAGGCAGAGGTCACAAAGTCAAGTTTCTACAATTTGAGTGAAACTTAGCAGCTGGGAGTAGAAAAGGGACTCAAATTAGTACCCCTGGGGTAGAAAAAGCGGCAGCACGGATTCCGAAAATTTCTGTTCTGTTCAACCTGTTGACTTCCCTGTCAGCATGCTTGGTTGGTCTGCCAGTCAACATATGTGTTGCTCAGACCTAGCCACAATGCGGGCTGCTTCTTGTTTTCTGCAAGGATTTATGGAAATCTGTTTAGAAGGGAATGGGAATAGTGTCAGCCTGGGATTACTGCATGAGTGGGTTGGTGGCACGTACAAGCACGCTGATAGGTAGCTAGACTTCATTACTTCTGCTAGTCATCCAAAAAGTTGGTTTTGCCAGGGCCTTCTAGTCTCCCAAACCACTTGTGAATCATTCTATTGTATGGTAGTTTCTATACCTGGATTAGATGCATGTTTTTCCTGTCCACGTCAGAGAAAGGAACTGTTGAGACAGATTCAGTATTTCATTTCTTTGACTGTTTGGATGTCAGCTCTGAGCTATTCCTTAGGCTGTCAAAATTGTAAAACTGTGGGTTTGGCTGTCCCCAGAAACTGACTGTAATTTGGACTGCTGCTATGTGTCCCTGACCCATCCTACAACCTACACTCTTGGAGCAGTGCAGGAAACATGCATTGTATTCCAGTTAACTTCCTTTGTGAAGAAAGACGTGGAGCTAGGCACAGGGACAGAAAACAGTATTAGGGTCTGGCTGCATCAAGTTTTTACATTGCATTGCAACTTGGGAAATGCTAAATCTGTAGCTGCAGGATTTTGGCCACTACGATTGTCCTGAAAGATATGGTCTGTCCCTTCTTAGTCAGTGAGAAAAGGGCAGATTATACTTTCCAGAGGTACTGGTTCACTTACTTTGCAAGCTCAGGTAGGCAGCACTAACTTGGCAGATGTCTGACATTTTAAAATTTTCTGTGTAACGTTAGACAGGGGTCAAGATATCTTATAGCACTTTTTAAACAGAACTTAACACTGTAGCACTGTTCTTTAGGAACAGTTGAATTTCTCAGAATAACAGAAGCCTGAGAGTCATGCATATGAAACATAAATTTTCAAAGCAGTAACATGAGAAGAAACACTTCCAATTCAATATTGTAAGACAACTGCCTTGAAATTTGTCATAAAGTCTGAAATGTGTATTTAAAATGTTTTTGTTTGTCCTCCTGCCCAGTTGAAAACCATCTCAACCTGGCAGCAAGGAACGAAAAACTGTGATGCTCTTCTCCATTTTCTGCTTATTTTCATGTCTGTTGTTTCACAAAATCAAAGCCAGTAAGAGAACAAATGGTCATTAAAAAAAAGAAAAAAAGGAACTTTTGGTTCTTTGTTAGATTCTCAAATCCTTTCATTTAGCCCCAGCTTTTTTTTTTTTTTTTAACTGTTGTTTCCCTAATGCTATATGTATTAAAGGAACGAAGAAATGTCTTCTGCATGTTTCAAGGGTCTCGAGGTTGTTCTTATAACTTTTATCACCAGTACTCTTGCATAGTGTCACCAGTTAAATATTATTTCATGGAATCTACGGCTAACCTGTTTTTAAACTGTTTATAGTATATAAAAACATTGTAACTTATAATATTTTCCTTTTAAAGATCAACGTAGATGTATTTTAATAAGAACAGTAAGGTCAAATCATGAATGTTAAGTTATGTGTGAACAGCAAAGTGGTGGTATATTCTTGTTTAACATTATGTTGCGTGCTTCCCATGTTTTAAATGGTGTTCACTAAGAGCTTAAACTTAGCAAATAATTAATTACAGTTGATTTTTCATAAGGATTTTTTTGTTCAAAAAAGCTGACCCTTTTTAGTCTAAAATGACTAATACTAAACTACTTTTTATCATGTGTTTTCAAAGACCTTGGTCTTGGATGCTGCTATATGTGGTCAGAGACTTTTACAATCATGAAGACCTCAATAAATTCACAGGCCTGTGCTGTGTCCCCAGAATGGGTGTTGTGGGACAGATCTTAAGAAGGCTTAAGCACTAAAAAGCAACTTGCATCACAGACCAAAGAAACTAGGATACATAATTTTTAGAAAATAATAATTAAAAATTTGTATTTCAAATACATATCAGTAAAAGGTCCCATAATGTGCTGTCACTACATGTAAAAACTGTAAACAATTTTAAGCCAACTTTCTTTAAAGAAGGAGCTAAAAATTCCTATAAATAATATGCAACTTAAAGATCTATGGAACTCCTTTATTATGTGCTAAATGCGGTAATAAAACAGGCTATCAGTGGGTTTTGCTGCATGTTACTAATTTTATTTTTTTTTATCCCAATATTTTTGCAGGTGTGTGGAGGAACATGTCCTGTTCTCACTGTTGTTACTCCCACATAGGCGGACTCTGTTATTGATTATGTGTGGGTAGGGCCCTATTGAAATTAAGGAGATTCTGCAATAGCGCAGGGTTCTTTTTGTCAAAGTTCAGTTGCAAGATCAGGATCCTTCTGTGACTCCTTACTCTGAATTCTGTCAGTGTATCATTGATTGGGCTGGAACCTGCCTTTTGGGATAATGTAAGTCCTGCTTTTCCCCCAAATGTACTTTAGACATGAAATAATCATAAAACATTTCTAATTAGAAAATTAATATAATTTACATGCATTCTTTTAATTATGTTTTCTTGGCAGTACCAAATAATATATTCCTCAAAACTTCTTAATGGCACTGAGGCTTTGTGGATAGTTGGTCACATGATGAGAAAATTCAGCTGTAAGTACATTGAAATGATTGAATTTTTCAATAGTTAGACTTTAATGATGTTGAAAAACTAATAATGATAAAAAGGTGAATCAAGAGGTTTGACTTATGTCAATTGACTTCAGTTCTTTGTAGAAAATATATACAATATATCCATTAAGAATTTCATTATTTTGGGGTAATTCACCACGTGAACCTGGAGTCCTTCCGTACTGCTATTAGGTAAGGAGTTTTAATTTGCTTGTTTTTCTTTATTTTCAGAATAGTGTGTCTCTCACTTGCTCTGTATTTTCACCCATAAACTTTCTGAAATTTATAGATCTGTAAAAACTGTTTATACCACCAATATTTGTGTAGATACTGCAAACCGATTTACTAACATAATTGTCCTGCTGAGTTGAACATTGAAATGTTAATAAATATACACTTATACTTGTGTCAATGTACCTTGGTTAAATTAAACTAAACTGAGCTGGCATTATGAGTGAATTTGATCACGCATGCTGATTAGCTGTAGTCTTAGGCAGGAACGACATATTTTATTGTACCTAAGTACTTTGTGCTTAATCAATAATAATTACGCATATCATATGTCAGTGGATTCACCCAAAATAACTATAAATATCTATGCTTGGATTAAGGAGGAATTTATTTTCCTGTAGCTATGGGTACAGTCATTGCTATGACTCCTATTTTTATATAAAAATGAGCAAAAAACTACATGTAGGTGTTTTCCCTGTATAGCAAAGGGGGTATTATAAACTCCATGCCCTTTTTTATGATGCCGTATTTTCTTTCTGGTATTCAAATACAAGAATGTTTTCAGTGGGGTCTAAATAACTGAAAAATGGAAGAACTGGAAATGTTATTGAATTTGTGAATAATTATTAAGGGGTTGTAAAGGTCTAGAGGAGTTGTATGGAAGGACCATTAGAGATTCTTTCCCATGGAGCAAGGACACATAGTAATTGGTGAGTAAAGATTAACGAGGATAGGATTTTTTTTTTTTGCTTGGCACAAGAGCAGTAGGAAATGGAAGTTATTTGAAGAAAGAGCAAGACCAAAGAAGAAATCATAAACTCGGATCAAAAGCAGACTAGAGAGTCCAATTTAAAAAAAACCCAAAACACAACAAAACAAACAAAACCAAAACCCAAAAAATGGATGGCAAAAACATGGCTGAAAGGAGAACTAAATATATAGCACTCATTGCACTGAATATATGATAGATTTAAGTTTAAAACTTTCAGTTAGTGTTTTCCTGTAATTTTTTTTTCTGTTGGAGGGGGAGTATATGGGCTTTGAAGAAGACTTGCTGACTAGTTGTGAATTACCTGTATAAATTGGGGATTCAAGCTGACATTTACAACTAAGAACAGAGAACAATGGGTTATGTATGCTAAACTACAATTAGTGCGAAGCAGAAGCCGTAATTTCTTGTTCAAACACAGAACTTAATGATTTTGAAATGTATCATGTTTAACAGAGCTCAAAACACAGTTTCATTATATTTGTTACAGGATGGGAATTTTCAAAGTTCTAGTTAAAACACTTAACAGTGATTCTTTTGAGATTTTGCAATAAAATATGAAATTGAGATCTTTCAATAAGAAATGAAAGGAAGATTTGAGAACATTGGATGTTTTATTTTGCATAAAAGAATCTTGATCAGCATATTTTGTTTTTAAAATAGACCTAATGGTTTACTGTTTTCACCTTTTAATCCTATTGGCCATATTTATTCTTACGTGCACTAAGTTGGGTAAAAGAAAGAAAAGGAGAGGGAGATTAGATGATTGTAGAAAAACCCCAAACATGGTTCTCTAGCGGTGCTCACCCTGCGTGGAACCAGATCAAAAGAAGTGCCTCAGAATAGATCTAGTTTCAGAGGAGGAAAGAGAGGGAAGTGACATGCTAGTGACTTGGGTATGAGGAATCCCCTGGATGTTTCATATGTAGCCATTTTTTTCACTCATCACCACTGAGAGGCAGATCACCTAGGAGTGACTGCTTCCCCTTTCTGTGATGGCAACTTCCCAGTACTTTGAGGGAGATAATGTTGGGGCACAGCTCTGTTCTGGCTGTGGTAGTGCTGCTACAAATATTATTTGGAAGAAAAAGAACTCCGAATTGCCTCCTGCTGTAACCAGCTCTACACTGCTCTCTGCTTCTAACTGCCATTGTTAAGCACTTAATCTGATTGTTTCTTTGGTTTAACCCATGCCGTGATGCCGTAAATGACTGAAACTAGGAGAACAGCAAGAAAGCAGATATCAGGAGGAGGAGTCGGTGTTGTGGAATGTAGGGAGTGGGCATTTGCTACACAGCTACACATTGTGTGGGCTTGGGAATACTTTGAGAGCTGGAATACCAAACTACAGCAACAGAGAGTAAGTTTCCTCTAGTGGCAAACCGAGGTGATAGCCCTGGTTCTGTGCACTAAGAAGGAAGAGCAAAGGAATGTGCCTGAATATCCAGCATGTTAGTTGTTGTAAGCTTAAGTTGTGAGATCTTTTTCTCTGCTACTGTTGGTGCTTGGCTTGTATCGTGACTGTCCTGTCTTCAAGCTGGATGTAGCATGTTTTTGTTTATGTTGAATGAGGCACCCATCATATTAAAACATCATGAACATTGTTTTTCTTCAACCCTTGAAAGTCAAAACATGGTAGTATAGATAGCTGTAATAAGTTAGTAATAAATGTGACGTGAAAGAATTTTCTCATTTCACAGTATTTATCAGAAAAACAATGTTTTATGTGTTTCATATACCTCTTCCCTTCTTTTCCACTCCTAAGCAGAGCTAATGCATGAAAAATTTCTTCAGTAGTGCCCTTGGTTCTTTATTTCCAGTTACAACTATGGGTCTTTTTTATTTTCATATTTAGGTTGAGGCCCTCACAAAACCTCTCTGCATCCTCTATGAATGACACCATCATACTGTTGTTTGTTTTAAGTCATCTAGGCTAAATCTGAGTTTTGGGAATCTTTCCAGTCCTTTAAGGATGGTCTTTCTTTTCTGTCAGATGATTGTATTTTTCATCTGGCTTTTCCATGGATCTTTAATAGAATTTTTTTTTATTTTGCCTTGACAAATGCAGTCTTGCCATGTTCCTTATCTAGTCAAAGTGCTACTCTACTGTAAATATCAGTTTCCAAACTTACTTTCCAAACTTACTCCTCTGGTATTTTCAATTTCCTCCTTCAGTTTAAAGCAATAAAGATAAGCTATCTTGTCTTTATTTTCAAGGCCCATCAAGACTACTTCTACCTGATACCTCTCCTTCAGTATCAAGAGGTTGACTGGTTTTGATCAACATATGATGCCAGCTTCCATCATTTGGTCGTTAAATTTTCAGACTGGATATTTTCTCCTCAGCTGCCTCTCATGTATTGGTTGACTTCTTCCTAAACAGAACTGTTCACTATCTTCCTTTAAACATACTCTTAAAAGTTTTATGTACTGTGAAGCTTAAAACAATCCAGCTAGACAACAGTTATATTGCAGGTATATTAATGCCAACGCTCATGACAGTAGTACTGTGTCATTGCATTTGTACTCTACCATAATTTCTCTGATGTCTCTTCATGTGGAATTCAAGCACACCTACTTTTTCTTGTGTGTTTATTCATGGCCCAGCATAATGAGAAGTAGTCCAGGGTGAGGCCTCTCAAAATTTATGGTAATAGAAATAATAAATAATAATACCCACTGGCTACTGCAGTGTAGCTGTTGGATTCTGCTGTGCCTAATGTCACATTGTATTTAATGCAGAAAGAAGTGCTCCAACTAGAGGCTTCACAAAAGGGGAAGAAGCGAGGTGCAGCCAACAGATAAAATGCTAGTCCCAGAAGCCCTCTCAACTGTCAAACCCAAGTCAGTGGCTACTGGCATTATGTCCTGAAAGCATCCCTCTTCTCCACAGGAGTAAGAACAGACTCCCCCGTCTTGTAGGAGGAAGTAAATGCAAATATTGCAAAGTTCTGCAGTGTGTGTAAAAGGTTAAAGGACGTTTTACACTTACATAGCATCCTTCTGCTCCTTAGCACATTCCCTTCCTGACACAGGATCTCTTGGTACAGAAATCTTGAATAACCTCAAACAGTTGTTCCAGCCATACAGTTGGTCAGTCCTTTTTCAAATACTTCTCTGTTGAGAAGAAACCTACGCTAGTTTTGATTTGGTGTCTTGGCACATTGCTGTCTCATAACGCTCCGTTTCCATTGTGCCTTGAAGGTAATGATTCTTCAAGAAGAGTTGTAAGCATGAATTCCATCAGGAATTCCCCAGGTATGTCACCCTCTTTCTGGAAGCGGGTCTGCATGTATCCGTTTTCTTTCTTTCAAAGGGACACTGAAATGTCAGTGTATAGGTTATACAGACATAATAGAATGCTTAGTGGCTAGCTGATACTGAGATGGTAGATTGGACTACGCAGAAAAATGGAACTGTAAATACCAAAGAAAATATAGTCAAACAAGTTAATTTTATCAGAATAAACAACAAAACATAACTACAAATGGTTCTCTGTCTCAACAGGAAAAGTCTAGTAAGAGCTCTGGACTAGTTGATGGAGTGGAGACAGTGACTGTGAAATAGTGCAGGAGACTGGAGAGGCTGTACAACCCGAAAGCTTGATCATAACAAGAGTTCTCGGTTATCTATATATAGACTGGATAAACAACATTAGGCCACATTAGGCCATCATGCACAGGCTGTATTTTTAGGTATCATCAAGAACTACTTTTTGAGCAAATCAGCTAGACAATCCAGAAGAGGGGGGAGAGCCCTTCATTTAGTCTAGACTAGCACGTGAGAAGTGTCTATAGAAGAGCCATTCAGTAGCAATATCTCATGTTATACTTAAGTTTCTCATGCTTGTAGGTGAGAAAAAGATTAAAATTAAGTAGTCCGGTATTGTTTAAAAAAGAGGAATTGTATACAAAGAAAGATACTGTTTAAATAAATATTAGAAGAGACACAGGGACTTCGTTTTCTGATTCTAACCCAATTGAATAAGAATTGTCCAACACAACTGAACAGTAAAGGAAGTTACTAGAAATAAATAGAGGTTTTTCAGAAAGTGAAATCCACACAGATTGTGAAGAGCACAATTCTGGGAAGTTAAATGCAGACCTATTATAAGGCAGAACAAAAAGATTTTGAAGTGCAACAGGCTAAAATCGTAAAAGCCAACCCCCCTTTTTTCAGGTATAAATTTTGCTGGGAGGGATGTGAGTTCAACAGATAATTGCAGATAAAGAGAATATTTAAAGACAAAGCCATCACAGAAAGAAACAAATGAACTCTTTGCTTTGGCAATGTTTATTACAGGGAAATTAGGGACATCCCCACATAAAAGTTGTTCTTTATAGGGTCTATTTCAGATTTAAAATATCAATAAAAGATTTTTCTAACAAATTGATTGAATAAACATTAACAGATTGCCAGATAGTGTGTTGTTCATTTGGTAGTCTTAGAGGAATTCAGAAATGAAATTGGTGAGACATGACTGTGTTGTATAATCTATCGCTTAAATTACCCTTGATAACAGGTGAATGGAAAGTAACAATTGTGACACTGGTTTTAAAAAGGGCTCTAGGGATGATTATGGACTAATAAGTCTGACTACCATGACAGACAAAATGCCAGTGAATGTGATAAAGAATATAATTAATAGGAACATAGATAGATGTAATAGGGAACCATCATCTTGGCTTTTGTACAAGGTAGTTTTGTCTTAGAGCTTTGCTAGTTATTTGAAGGAGTCAACAGATATACAGGAAAGGGTGACCCAAAAGTTTTTTAAAAAGCTCTGTAACCTAAGACTGTTAACAAAACGAAGTATTGAGTTAATTAAAATTCTGTGTGGATTAGTAGAGGGTTACAAGTTAAGGAACAGTATAGCAACTGATGGGCAGTTTTAACAATGCCACCTCACAGAGATTTGTACTGGCACCTTTGCTGGTCCACCTGTTCCTAAATGGTCTGAAAAAGTGCAGTGATAAAGATTGCAGATGATAAAAGGAAAATACTCAGTTGGAGTCAGACCTGATGTTGACCCTGAAGAGTTGCAGAAGGATCTCACAGCAGGACCTCTGGTGATCCAGGAGCTGTGGCTGTCACAGAGGCCAGATGCTGTTGACCCTGCTGTTCAGCCCTATCTATCAGCAGAGAGAGGCAGTGGCTGTTGGATTACGGCAGCCATCACCCTGTGAGCTCATCGGGCTGTGACCAGTCCTGCCGCCCAGGAAGGCAGGGACTTGTAGCTTTTCTTTCTAACCACAGCAGGCGCTGCAAGTTGAAGAGAAGATTCTTTCTCCCTATTTCTTGGCGTTTCACAGCCCCAGCGAGCTTAAAGTACAGGTTTTGATCCTGGAGTTCCTGCCTGTCACAGGGGTAGAATATCACTATTAAACTGATAGGTAGTATCTTGCTGCTGTGAGAAGTCAGGGCTCTCAACACATCTTACTGGTGTTTGGATTTTTAGCAGCTCTTGCTAATTTCCTAAAATCATTCTGGATGGAGCTGATGCTAGCAAAATGTGGCAAAATGGTATTTAAAACAGAGAAGTGGCACTGGTATGCTGGTCAATTTTGAGCATTGATGAGAATTGTGTATGATATAGAAAAGGATGACTGAGAGGTATGGCATAACTCTTCTGCAGGGATAGTAAATGGAGCAGGATTTCTCAGTTTGGAAGAATGTTGACTGAGGAGTAGGTAATAGGAGAAGGGTCTCTGAAACCGTGAATACCTGGAAGTGTTTAATAGGGGACTATAATTCCTTGTTTCTCATAGTAGAAGAACAAGGGGCCTTTGGTCACTGTTTTGTTTAATTTAGGTGATCTTACGCTGGCAAAAGGCTGCTTATCACCAGTTTTATGTGCCATAGTTTTGTGGATACACCTTTTCAAGTGCACAAAACCCAGCTGTTTACTGGTCTTGAAAACTACACTTCTCCTTAACCAGATGTGGCAAAAATCCAACTTGTGCAGCATTTTAGCTTTTCTATAAATAAAAGTTTGAAGTCCTCATTGATTGATGATAAATTTTAAGACATGAATCAAATGTAAACTGGTCCCATTTTCCTAAATCTGCAGATTTTTTTTATCCCCTGCTTCTGTTTGTTCCTTTATCTGGTAGTAGCAACATTATGGATGGGCAGATCGGTTTTACTTCTGTTATTTACAAACCTGTGGGCAATGGAGAATGCCAGTTTGCTGCTACTTCAGAAAGCTAAAAGTGGTAGCTGGCCCTAAAATTAATGCCAGGGGAAATCAGATAAGGAAGCAGAAATGTTTCACACAGCAACCAGGTCTGGAGGGAGGGATGGAGTAGAAGACATCACTGTACCTTTGAAACAGCTGGAATGGTTTCCAAGCTGTGGTCCACAAACCCCTGACGGACTACAAGGCTCTGGTAGGTTGAACAGCTGTTTGGCTAAATCATAGTTAACAATGTTTTAAATGGTGTTTCCAATTAAAAGTTTGATCTGGTGAGTGTGTGGTGGCTTTTGAAAAATGTTAAGGGTTGATAACAATCTGTTGTTCCAAAAATATGGGAACTGCTGTTCTGGAGTGTATGAAAAGGTAGAGCGCAGTCACCACTTTCTCAGCTTTAGATAGGTTGCATGCTTTTCCACCAGAAGCAAAAGCTAGAGTTCCCAGAAAGGAGCCAGGAAGAGCAGTCTGGTAGCATTAATCCTTCTGTCCCCACCACACCCTCCCCTGGGACAGAATTGTGGGGGTCTTAATCATTACGTTGTCCTTGAGTATCACTAAAAGTCTTTCGCTACCCCTACTTTTCAGATACACTCATTACTACTAGATTTAGTTTTCTGAGAAGTGAGTATAGTTTTTCAAGTCTTGGGTCCTCAGAGTATAACGATTAAACTTGTCAACACCACTAGATTAAAATATATATCCATCTTTGAATTAATACCTGCTTTCTTATTGCCAGAAAAATAGACTTTTAAAATTTTCTATTCTGTCATTGTTAACAGACGTAAGCTTTCCTTACAAGTATTAGCATGTCTTATTACAATATCTGTTTATTAGTTTTTTAAAAATCCCAATTCAAATTGACCAACTTCTTTTAATTTATGTCAGCTCCCTGAATGGTAATTTTACATTGTAAAAGTCTTCTTTGTCCTCATATCAGGTCTCTTTTACTTTTTTTCCCCTACTGATAATTTTCCAGAATCACGAAGTACTTGTATTATCAGTGCTTTTAGTTGCCCTTGACATCAGTTAATTCCCATTGTCCTGAGTACCATACAAGCACATCCATAAGTAATTTGTAGAGATTTTTTTTTTTCCAACATACTGCGCATCTGTATGCTGGGAATTATGGTGGTGTTGAATTTGAGAAATGCCTTATTCAAATGGTACAAATATGTTTATCCTGAATAAATCAGGTGTCTAATCTAAAATTACTGTAGTGTATTTTATGAAGTTTAAACAAAATACTGGAAACAAACTTTATTGACAATAGGGTTTTAAAAGGAGCTAAAGAAAGTTGGCAGGTGAGCATGCTTTGTGTTAACCTTTTTTTGTTCCATATTTCTTCCTTGTGTGTTTTGATAGATATATGGAAAATGAGGGGGTTTGTGCATGTTTTTATATTAGCTTGCTAAATACCTGTTGCTAACTTATATGATTCTGAAGTTGTCTTTGCTCAGGCTTAAGCTACTAGCTGAATATGAGATCGAAGGGAATCTTTGCCTTGTATCAGAAAGGAACACGTAAGGGAGAAGAGAGTGACTTCTACTATAGTGTGGAAAAAGGTTATTTCCTGGTGTCATCTGTGAGCGAGAGGAGAGAGGGATTTGTTAATCTAGACAAGGCATGTGGGTACAGAAGCAGTGGTGGGGTGTGTGAGTGTATGTGAACGAAGAATTTGGAATAGGGATCAGAACAGGGTTTGTGTAAGAGTTGGAGAGATCACAGTTGGATAAACATATTGGGATCAGCTGGAAGTCACTTTACCACAGAACATGGGTGCAGCTCTCTAGCTGAATCTAGCTCACCCCACACTTGCCCTAGCTATGCCCTTTCCTGTGTCTCCTGGAAGCCCAGCTTCTTCTCCAGTTCCTGCGCATGACCCTCTTAAGTGGAAAACCTACCTTCCTGCTTACTCCAGGAACAGTTACATGCAAAGATACAAATGGTCCCATGAATCCCTCCCATCTAAAGCTTCTCTTCTGTCCCACTCGTCTTCTGCCCCCTGCCTTGGGGGTTCTGCACTGCAGGTGCAGACAGACAAATGAATCATACAATAGAATCAGAATTATTTAGGTTGGAAAAGACCCCTTAAGATCATCTAGTTCAACCATAAACCTAGCACTACCAAGTCCACCACTAAACCATGTCCCCGAGTACCATGTCTACCCATCTTTTAAATACACTGGGCACCCTATTCCAGTGCTTGACAACCCTTTTGGTGAAGAAATTTTTCTTAATATCAAATATAAACCTCCCCTGGCGCAACTTAAGGCCATTTCCTCTTGTCCTATCACTTCTTATCTGGGAGAAGAGACCAACCCCCAGGTCGCAACAACCTCATTTCAGGGAGCTGTAGAAAGTGATAAGGTCTCCCCTAAGCCTTCTTTTCTCCAAGCTAAACAACCCCAATTCCCTCAGCTGCTGCTCATAAGACTTGTCCTCCAGACCCCTCACCAGCTTTGTTCCCCTTCTCTGGACACGCTGCAGCACCTCAGAGTCTTTCTTGTGGTGAGAGGCCCAAAACTGAACACAGTATTTGAGCTGTAGGTTCACCAATGCCGAGTACAGGGGAACTCAAATGAGATGCTGTGCAAGTGCTGGGTGCAAAATAATAACGCCTCTCCTTTCTGACGTACAGTATGCTTCGTCCCCAAATGGGATGTGTCCCATCATTTGAAATCTGCTGATCATAAATGAATTGTTTTGTTCTTTTTCCCCTCTTCATGTAGTACTCATTAGAATGTGATTTTTTTTTCCATACGATGAATTATGATTTTTTAGATAACGTTTGTCTTACTAAACAACAGAAAAAAATCACAGATTTCTGAAGCCTGGTCCCTTTGGTTTGCATTCTTCTGTGATCTATGACCTTCCTAAAAATAAATAAATTAATTAACCCAGTGGATGACTGCACCTACTGGTGATAAGTTGAAGCTTACTGACAGGATGGTTGCTTTTCTTAATTATATTTTGCAGATCCCTTATAAGTTGTTCATGAAGACTAAAGAGTCTGCAGAAAGACTGAAAGCTGATGTCTTAAAGTATCCCCCTAACTACAAGGGTTTTTTTGAATGCAGGGGATTTTTTTTGGCACAGATCTTTTTATAAGTCTTAAACTTTTATTTAACAGTTTTCCTTCTTAATATATGGTTGCATACTTATGTCTATGACTAAACTTAGATAGCCAGAAGCATGATTTCTGTAAAAGTTTCAAATTAAGTCATTAATTAGTAAGCCTTTCAGCAGCTGACAATACAAATAGGTTAGGTAGCAAGATCACCATAACAATAATAAAACAAAGCATAATTTTTTTGTTGTTGTTAGAGGGTACATTTTAATGGAAAACTATTTTGGTGTTTCATGAGCAGATTTTTGTAGTGGATATAGAGATCACTCTTTTAGTTAGGCAACGTTGGTCGCTAAAAATTGGCTCTACTCTTTTTGCTTGTCTTATGTCATTTTATCTTTAAAGACTGCAGGAATTCATGATTACTGAGAGGGTAACACCTTGAAGTTTTGGCACAGTCCTCTACAAAGTAACTTATACTGAGCTGACTTTCTGTTATCATGACAGTGAAACATCAAATGTTGATACTATGTGTGAAATAACATTTGATATAATGGCTATTAAGTTACTTGAAAAAAATCCTGTAAAGATGGATTTTGTGTTTAGAATAGCTGGCATCTAAAAACGTATGTCATGGATACAGGTAATAAATGTTGTTTATGAATTGCTACAGGAGAAAAGATACTTACATTTGTGTACAATATGCTAGTCTTAACTCTAGCTATTTTTACCTCCTTCTAAATATCTTCTCATAAGCTGGTTGTAAAGTACTTAAAGACATGGATAATTTCATTTGTTGAAGAATTCAGTATCATTTAAAATGGCTACTAAAGGAGAGAAGTAGACGTGTGCTTCTTATAGCTAAGCATGAAAATAAGATATCAGATATAATAACATAGTTCCAAATCAGTAAAAATCGTTGTTATGTTTTGCTGCATGAGCAGAGCTCTTCACAGAATGGTGATCTCATTCTAAGATTAGTTATCTAAATAGATCTTCATTGCTAAACTTTATTCTGGTGATTTTATATCTTTGTTGGAAATGAGATAACACAAACACTTAAATTTTAAGTCATTGATCTTAAGGCATGCTAAAAGCTTTCAGGACTTGATATTTCACCCGAGGATTGGATCCATAGCCCTTTTAAATTTTGGAATTTCAGAATTTGTGCAGGTGAGTAGGAAAAGGCAAATATGAAAGGAAGAAACTGAAACGGGGAGGAGGAAATTGTTCTCCTTTACAGAAGGAGGGAAAGATGAAAAACAATGTACTGAGCATAGGAGAAATAATAGGGTGGAAAGGGAGGAGTCAGGTAAGTATTCAGATGAGATCGGGCGTTCTCAGACACTTAATATTTTGTATTTAGTGCTCAGACATGTTACGCTTTATGCTTGCATGGAAAACAGATTGAGACTTCAGCTTTCTGACTAACTGCTGTGCTGAGCTGTACTTTATTCTCTGTGCACTTTTGCTTTAGCACAGTTGCTTCTAAGGAAGGCTTTAAATTGACTTTTAGAGCCAACCTGAATCACAAAATGCATTATCCTACTAGAAAATTATGACTTCCTAAGCCTTCCTAAGTTAGCTCTTAAAAGCAACACTATCAGGCATCAAAAAATCAAACTCATTTTTTTATATATATTTCTGTTGTTAATTCTCTTCACTAGCATTTGGGTCAGGGCGCAGGCAGGCCATAAAATAACATTTGAGAGTGGCAAAATCTGTGTGCAAAACCTAATTGTAATAATGCTGAAACTGAAAATCAAAACTGCTAATTAATCATTATTCAACAAGACTAGGCAAAGTTAATAAATTCATAACCAAATGTAGCTGTAGAACAATGGATTACTTACATTGGCTTTCATTGCAGGTTAGATATCAGTGTGTGGATTTCATCCATAAGCTGTAATAAAATAAAATAAATTAGGAAACTGACAAAAAGAGTTTAATTCAGTAATTTGTTCATTTATGTGCTTAGTTACTGCATGATTCCCATGAGTATATGGTATTATAGTGGAGTAAATCTTAAGGGAAAATTATGTACTTTTAAAACTGAGAAATTAACTAGTATTTATATACTGACTATAACATGATTACCATGAATTACCCTGCTAAAAACTTGTTTATTTTTAAACACAGAGGTAGGGACCTCCCATTTTCTTATATTCACTTCGTGGTATGCATAAAATGCCTTACCTGTCCACCTGAACAACACTTTAGTGTAACTGAGCCCCAAGCTGATGTACAGCTGAGTAGCATCCCCTCTAAGACTGCCCCGTTGCTGACTGGGGTCAGAAAGAGTGAAAATGGGTGGAGCAGGGAGAGGCCTTATGGTGCCAATTCACAAATAATTTTGGAGTGGTAACATCTACTTTTTGGAAGGTAGTGTATTAATTTCTGCTGTTTGAGAGAGATAACTGCATAAGAATTGCACAGTGTCTGTGTCGCTGAGCAGCAGTTTTTAAGGGCACCCAGTGAAGATATGAATATTGAATAACTGACATAGCTGTACTCATTATGTTAATTCTAAAAGGAAAATTAAATCAAGTGGAGATATAACTTCAGATGCAAATACGAGTTCTAAATAAGAGACTTAATGCTGTATTTTATAATTAGCCCTTACTGTTATGTTGTTTTGCATTAGTGTTACACTGTTATGTTACATGACTCTAAAATTGTTTAGATCATATCAATTCTTCGGTGCAAAATCACATTTCAAGTGGACCAATACTTAGAATTTAAAGTTGTCTTTTTAATTCCATTGTAAACGGACATCTCTGTATTGTCCTCATGTAATAGGCAGTGTCAGGATGACTATTCTGAAATAGTCATTAATGGAAGACCATTGTATGCATAGGTCTCCAATGAGGTATGAATTGCACAGTCCCAGGCTTACGTCTGTCAGACTTCCCTTACTAACAAGAAAGTGCAGACTCTGAACTGTCCCTTTGGTGTATATTCCAGCCCCCAGATCAGTGCCCAGGAGGAAAGCTTCCTTTCCCATCCTCTTCTCTGGTTATTTATGCTTTGGTACTGCAGTTCTGTAAGAGCAGTCTTGGTTTTGCATCTGGGCTGGCAAGCTGGTGAAGGCTGGCAGGCTGGTGAAGAGGTTGTCCCCACAGACCTGCTCCACGCTGAAGCTTTCTGCACAGAGACTGGGCTATGTACCAGCTTGAAAAACAGCCCTTCACCCATGACTCTTGTATTTAATTATAGTTCATTTAAAATGACCATTATAAAGTAGGTATCCATAGGATTTCAGCATTTTTTCACAACACTATTTACTGTATTTAGTAACAAATTACTGAAATATCAGCAGTGCCACTTTAAGTATCAGTTCAATGTGATATTTCCTGAATCAGGTCTTAATGTTGGGAATGTAGTATCCCAGTGATGTCAAGCTTTGATTTTTACTTACACCAGATAAACTTAAAGCCCCAGTAGTATATAATTAGTCCTAATAGAAAAGCAAACTTTCTTTTATTTGGGTCAGACTTCATTTTTGTGCTCAGCATAGTGAACGCAAGTGATGTTCAGTAATAAAAAAATATTATGCAGTGCAAACCTATTACATGTTCTGTGCAGATGAAAGTCATTAGTAATTTTTCTTTGTTCAGAGTAAAGGGAGTTGAAAATATTCTGTTTCTCATATTATTTTAATCCAGATGTTGTTATCCATAACTATTCAGCTTAAAGATTTGCCGCTGGTTCATAAATACCTAGTGAACTTCACAAAATTACATTTCAAATATGTGATTCAGAGTCTAAGATTCAGACCTTAGGATGGGATGAATCGCCCTCTGGAGGTGCCAGTTTCAGTCTACTGACTTCACAGGAATCCTGCTTTGAATTGACTAGCTTAAGCTAAAAGTTAAGTGAGTAGCCTGTCACCTTAAGAGAGGAATAACTGAGTGTTTCATACCATACTAGATCTTTTCTTTAGCCCTATTTCTTTTTAAGAATGGCTGCCTTATTCCTCACCTTTTCTTGTACTGTTTCTAAAATGAATAAGCACAATTGTTACTGTGGCTGTTTCCTGGGTATTTTGTTTTTTCCTGTCCTTTTCGATCTTGTTACCTTATCTTTCCCTGTTTTCTTTTTTCTTTTTCCTGACTCTTTTTAGCTACCATCTTTTCTGAAGCTTTCGCTTGCTACCTCTCTGACCATCCTACCTTCCACGTTGAGAGTATTGTCCTAACTTCTGATGTGGAAGATTACTGACTTTCCTTTGATGCCGATACCAGTATTGTCTGTGAGAGATAGTACTGTAATAGTGAAGACATAGAAAAAGAAGAATATGGCACTCGTGAATTTTTTATGTTTTTGAATAGTCAAGAAGTATTGTTCTTCTGCTTTTATATAAAAGATGTGCTAGTTTTCTAATGTACTTGTAGTTTAAAGATGTTTGTAGAAATGTAAAATCAAATGCGAAGAATCTAAAATCCGTATTAAAGACATTTAAATTTAACAAAGTATAGCATTAGTCTTTATTTTAAAAATTGAGTCCTATGTGGCTCACTTGCAAAAAGTGGGATAGATTTTAAAAGTTGGGCACTGGTAAAGTCTGGCTTATTAAAAGGTGAAATTATTTTCTTTCTCCCTATGGTAATACTTTCTTGGTTTATACCTATTAAAGATCTCTCTTTGTCTTGAGTTCTCTGTCTTCTCCCTTTTCTTGTTCCTTTTGTTAACCTACGTTTCCTGTTCCTTTCTGCACTGGACTCTCCTAACTCTTGGTTCAAAACCGATCCGCTTTTCTTCCATGTATGCATCCATTTGCCTAAAATATTGCCTTAAGCATGATCATATATATTCAAGAATATATTTACTTCTAAACACTGGATGGATCTGCTATTTTAAGACTTCCAGTAAACCAGTTAAGAAACTTAACAATTCAGTGACAGCATTCTAAGTTTTTTATGACACATGCATTCATAGGATCAAAGTACCTTGCCTCCTACATCAATGGAATAATAATTACAGACAGAGATAAACATTCCTGTAAAAATACAGACTTACGGTACTTGTTCAGTATAGGAAAGCTAACTTAAAAAAAGCATCTGAATGAAAGCAAACATGCTGCATTGATAAATGGTATGGCAGAAGTTTTCAGATTTTATTCGCAGATAAAGAGAAATGCTAATGGAAAGAGTGCTTTGTATTGATAGTAATATAAGCAGTTCAAGTTTTTTAAATAAAAAATACAACTAAAAGATGTACATCCATAAAAGCAGGAGAATTTTTGCAAATCATACTCTATTATAGCAGAAATTAAATAAAAGTTAGTGTCTTCTGAGGGGTAGATACCTACATATTTTATTATCTGTGCTAAATGTTCTTTAGATAATCTGAATTCTTTGGATTGGAATAACAGGAATGCCAAGTACATGATAAAACATAAATAGTGAAGTTCAGAAGTTTTCAGTTTAGACATGTAAAATATGATTCTGATGCCTCTTCTTATACTTACAGTAATTTGCAATAACAGTAAGAATAGCAACTTACTAGAAAATGATTGGAGGTGTGGCTGAGAACGTCATTTATGGTGCCTAAAAGTTTTTAACTAGTGTAGTTATAAGCAGGACTTTGCATAATTTTGAGCCCATTAAAAAAGCACCTTCTTTGCCGGATTCATTTACTGAGCATGAGGATGACATTACAGGCAAGGATTAGAAAGCAGAGGAGAGCTGGAATCTCTAAAACAGTTACACTGATGATGAGATTTTGTGTTGTACAGTAGTAGCAGTAAGTTTTTTGTTAGAATGAATCAACTGCAAGTAATATTATAAAAATGAACCATATTAAAATTATCCATAGAAAAGGAAAGAAAGAATATTAAAAACTATCTAAAACCTGTTAGGAGTTTCTGGCGTATATCCTCAAATGGTATAAATTGGCATGCATGAAGTTAAGTCACCACTGCTTACTGAAGATTTGTCCTTTCTATTAACTATATAATACAATACAGATCCTGAAATAGTCCCTTACTTAATACTTGTATTCATTTTACAGTAGAGTAGTTATGGAATAAGGTCTTACTCATCATGAGAAATAATACAATTCTAACAATGGCATATTATTGTTAGAAGGAAGTGCATCAAACTGACTTGAATTAGCATAGTTTTAGAAAATTACTTTGGTTTTGAAAGTACTGTATTGATATTGTTTGTCAAGTTAAACTATTGCTTGTTTAATAGTACTATTAATCTAAAATTTAAAGTTGTAGTTTGAAGCTAAAATTATTTTTACACTCAAGTTTATATATTTTTGTTTTGCAGTTTTTGAGTTATAATGTCTCAGTTAAAACAACCAGTTAAAATGTCTTATCTTTTTAATGTATGAAGAAGAGTGAGGAAGGCACAGCTAGAAATACTAGCAAAACAGGAAAGATTTTTCAGCAAATGAGTAAGCGTAACCACAGGGAAACACTTGGAAGAGGAGAATAAAGTCAAATGAACATTGCTACAGAGATGTGAAGACATATTTCATCTATAAAGTCCTGCAGGAAATAATCATGAAAAAAATAGGACTTTCTGCTCATAAACACAGCTTAGGTGCATGTGGTCTTGAGAGGTGCAGTACCACTACAAATTCCATGAAACGTTCTTTGATTGCATTACAAACAAGTCTGGCTAAGACATAAATAGAACTATCCCTTGCTGTCTAAGGAAGATAAGGTGAGGGAGGCATAATTTATAAAACAACGACCCTGCTTGCAGATCTTGCAACTCACATGGCTGGCAGACACAGAAATAATTTCACAAATGAAAGTGGAAGATGCAAAATCCATGAAGACTGTGTTGAAGGTTTGTTTCGTTTGACTTTCTCTAAGATTATGAGGATCTCTGCAATTATGATCTATATATACACATATTATATGTCTATTATGCACACATATATTGCTATGTATATGAAAATAAATGTGTGGAAAGCTGTAACAGAGGAGTTTGAGTTACATGCAAGAAATGTTTCAAAATAGGTTACAGGAGGATATTTTTGTGCAGGACTCAAAAAACAACTGGAAGAAGTAATGATAGTTAATTCAGTCCTGGATCTGATAGTGATCAGAAAAAAAAAAAAAGATACTAGATCTAAAATGAAGACCTTATGAATGTACAATACTTCTGGTTTAATAAAGAGACCAGAAAGAGGGTAAACATACTGTGAAAATCATTGACAGAAAAGTAAAGAGTTTGAAGAGTAATAGCAGAAAGCTGGTTCAGCAATAACATTGCAATAGAGTAAGGGCATGATTCAGCTGTAAATAAGTGCTTAGTGGAGTACAAAGTAGGAGAGAAGAAAACAGAACTGGAAATGGGAACTTTTATCTTTGAATGATGGCAAGCTGAAATAAAACGGAAAGAAAGCTCGAACCATGTGATGCTATCTGAGAAAGCCTAGTTATCTGCTTAGTTAGTATAGTTTTGCTAATATAATCTGAAAATATGTGAAGCTTTTAAAGAAAGCAGATTCTTTTCAAATTTCAACTTTTAATTTTCCTCTTTGTTTCCCATAGAGTAATACTGAATAAAAGGAAATCTGAGACCACTGTCTGCAAATCAGATCGTTTATTTGAAAAGATAGTTGAAGAGACAGCAAACAAAAATGGTAATTGGCAATATAGAAAAGTATCTGAAAATATGAAGGGGTCCAGATTCTGTAACCCTGCTCTGCCCACTGGAGGTAGCACAAGGTAGCCAAGATCCATTCCTATGCATGGGCTGAGAATTCGCCTGCCTTGGAGTCACAGTCAGCCCAACGCTGGTTTATCCCTCTCCCATGCCAACAGCTCTCATCCTTTGCTTAGGTTTGGTAATGGGACCGTAAGAAGTTACACTTACTCTCTACCAGTTTTCAACCACATTTAATTTCTTAGATGACATCTGTACTAGAAAACAAAATGGACCACAGCCCAGTCAAGAGCTGGTAGGAAATTACAGCTGACATTCACATGGCTAACCCATCAGCTCTGCTGAAGCAGGGTGGGCTTGTTCATATTGCCTACTAAGAACAGTCCCCAACCCATGCTGTTCCCCAAATCTTGCTGTGTCTTGCCTGTTTGTTTTGGCCTGGGCCAAAAGGACACCAAAGAGCATGCTAACAGTTAAATGGTGTGGTAGAGCCCAAGCACGTGCCTGGGCCCTGTTTAGCCGAGTAACACAGAGGTAACCTTATGAACTACAGTTGGCAGTAATGAGAACTGGACTAGCCTGCTCTAAATTGAAATCGCAATGGCATGAAAACCCGTCATCTATAGGTATCTTTCAGACTACTGTTTCTTGAACAGAAATGTCAATGAATGTATAAATTTGGATATAATGCATGACAACTGAAAGAAAGCGTAGAAAATCTGAAAAATCGGTAAATTAAGAAAGTGAGAGGAGGACAATAAAAGGCAAAAGAGTACTTATCTGATGTGAAGTATTTTTAAATGGAAATCGGAAAGCCAGTTAGATGAGTGAATATTCTTTTCAAAATAAGCAAGATTACAATAAAAAAGTCAGCATGTGACCATTTGGGTAAATAGATTTAGTTCATTATTAAAATGCAGTTTGGGTCCCACCTATGTGGACCTCCTTGTAGGATAAAAGCCGGAAACATAATGCATTTGCTTATGGTGTTCTATTCTGAGACTTTTGAGAAGGACTTAATGCTGAAGTGGGCACATTTCAATGTAAAATAGTGACTGCATCATGCACATGATGGAATAAGTGCTTTACTGAATATTTATACATATTTCAAAAAGGGATATGCAATAATATCTTGGGATTAACATAATCTCTGTATTACTTGGACAGTTTTCTGGTATGTGATGTAATTACTATTAGGTTCCAGGCCATATTTTGACCCAGTGAGGTCACCAGTTATTTTCATGATAGTTTCTAATTTTACAGGTTGTAGAAAACTATGTGCAGGATGCACAAAAAGGGGAAACAAAAAGACATTCATAGACTACTTTGTGACCTGGGATTAACTACTTAAGGCAGAAGACAGAAAATAAAAGGGGAAGGGAAAATGTGGCAAGTCAGACAATGCTGGACCATAGTGCATTGACATTCAGTTGAATGTTGTCATTTGAGTTACTCAGAGGTAAAGAGAGGAAATAAACAGCTCAAATACAACTATATGCAGATTCTGAAAGGGGGTCAGCTCCTCTGGTGAGTGCTGAGGACATAAACCAACTAAATAAATTGGGCAAAATTTTAGGATGCTATAGGTCAAAGGAAAATGGTCAGAAGCTGAGAAGGAAGGTTGGAAATAGGTGTTTGGAAACAATTCTTAATAGCAAATGATTCTTAATGGAACACTGGGAAGCAAGTAGATCATCATAACAACTATTCAGCAATAAATTTGCCTATAGATTAAGTATTTGCAGCAGCAGTCCTGCAGAAATGCAGGCAGCCTTTCTGGAGGAACTAACTGGCTCTTCTGGCTTTACTGTATTGCCATCAACCATATGTGCAACACAGTGGGGAACTATGTTTGGAAAAATCACTTCTGTAGTATGAATGTACGATTCTGTACCTGTGTCTTGCTTTGGCTTCAGTAGAGTTATGTTCTTGCAAATGATAGAAATACATTCTTGCAAATAATAGAAACTACCTTAAAAGAAGCAAGAGGATATCAATGAAAAATATAAGAAAGTAGAATTATATACATATAGATGGAGAAAAACATAAAGCAAATATGTCACATATATGACATACCTAGCTGAAAAAAAGTGTTCTTTCTTATAATGATCTTGTAATTTTGAAATGCAAATGCATTATATAAAATTATAATACTATGATTCCCTCAAGCGTAATTTTAGAAAACGTCATGAAACAACCAAACAAAATATTTGAAGTTGTCCGCTTCTCTCTGAATACGTTACATATTCTAAACCTAATGTCTGAACTGCCGGAACTGGTAGTTCCTGTTTTGAGGAAAGAAGTCATTTTAAGACTTCTATGAAAAGAGATTCTGAAAAATGTTATGGCAGATAGTGCAGGTACAACTGTCTGCTAGAGAAGTGTTCATTAACTGCTTCTCTCTTCAGTGCGAATACATTCTGTGCCCATTACTCCTGCTTAAATAATCACTTGTTGAGGGTTTGCCTCTATACGTTTCCCGAGGAAGTGGGGGGACGTAGTTTTTAGGAGCTGCTGGAAGCTAAGATGGAGTATGGCAAGGAGGAGATGACTACATCAGAATTTTGGCTGAAGGGTAGAGGAATTGTAAAAACTTTTCTGGAGATAGGGGAATGGATGGTCTGAGCAGGAGTGTAATGCTGCGGGCAACCCTTAAGCCTATTTACTCAATTTAGTATATTGAGAGCACACCTGGGTATCATGGGATTTGGGTGTTTTGCAGATGGATAGAATAAGTAGATTGCAAAGAACAACTACTACATTTCAGGAATTCATTATGAAAGTACCCTATGAATAAACTATATAAATATTAAAAAGCAAAACCAAACCGTAGAAACCACTTCTTAGAAGAACTTTCATATGTGACTGTGGTATAGTTGCATAGTCTGTGCAAGTGAAGTCGGGCGAAGAAGCAGAAAATCTGGGCTAGATATCATAAACTGCTGCCCAGTTTCTCACTTTTCCCCCCTTCTTTCCAAGGAAATAATTTGGAGATTCTTGGCAAAAACTAGCTCTGGTTAAATAAAAAAAAGTAAAGAGACTAGATTTTCTAAAGGCAGGCATCTGGAAATAAACGTGAAGACAGCCTGCCACTGCAGCATTTAGAGCAGTTCTTTGATCTGTTTTTATCTTACATCCTTTGTTTTACTTTTCTTGGTCCAGAATATTTCTGCTTTATTTAGACAAAACTCATTGAAAACAATGCAGAACATGACATACTTTTGCCACAAACTAATAATGGTTTAATCATCAAAAAGGGAGTCCATAGTATACTTCAACTAGCAACATCCTCTACCTCCATTTGAGCAGACTTTATCTATTTTGAGACAATGGAGAGACAGATGGGCTTTGAGTCAAATCTTCCTTCTATTATACTCGCTTCTCAAAGAAAACTAGATTTATGCCTGCTTGTCCATCCATCTAGCTGTCTGTTTATTTATTAAGAATATTATAATTCTCGTTTTAGCTGTTAAATGTAAAAATAAAAGTTATGGTATTACTAAGTAGAAAGTATACCAAATCCCTGTTTTATCCAGTTCTTTGAAGAAAAAGAAAAGAAAATAAGAACAAGTGAATTATTCTACATTCAAAGAAAATTAAATATCATTACTAATTTTCAAAAAAGTTACTGCAGAGATGGACAGATGTATTTTGTTTCAAGGGTCTGTGGGGCCTACTGCCCTGGAATAGCACAGGATTCCAAATAACATTGATACCACCCAGCTTTACAGGTGAAGCAAAATGAAAGAACACTCTTGCAACATGGCCAGAATAAAAGTCAGTGAATAAAATTGTTGTATCTCTGTGCTAAAATAAAGTCTGGAGAAGGAAAATAATTTTGATTTCCAGGTAAAGGTGAATCCATAGGAGAGCACGAGTTTTTGGAAAGCAAGATTTATAAGGCATGTTTCAAGAGAGTTGTATTTGTTTAGTCTAGAGAAGAGAAGACTGGGGGAGATAATCTGACATCTGAAAATTATTTTGAAGAAGATGGTCATCAATTGTCTTTTGTACCGAGTTGTGGAAGGACAAGAAAAAATTATCTTAATTTACAGTGAAGAAGAACAGGCTACATATTTGGAAAATCCTTCTAAGTACAAGGGCAGTTAAGGACTGGAACCAGGATATCTGGCAATGCTGGAGCATCTTCCTCGCTGGCAATTTAGAACAGATTAGACAAAAAAGTTTCTGTCATTACAATTCTGTTACATCTGTCTTCTTTCACAATTGTTGGCTCTGCTCAGTAATTAATCTGGAATATTAAGAGGTAATTTGAAAAATAAATTTGGAATATGGAGATGAAATTGGATAGTCTGAACACATGATAAATCATCAAAAATGCAGGTATAATTTTTTTGTCGATAGATGTGTTCTTGTGTTTTGTATGCCTTTCTGTATTTTCATTTTCACGTATTTTAATTTTGAAGTTCATATACATATAATTTCTATTTACAGATTGTTGATAGGGATAAAGCATTTTACCTGTTCATGCAAGCAGTACTAGTACTTTGCTTACACTACTTGATCATCTGGGCAGGAAGCTGGTTTCAGCATTGTCAATGCCCTTTTTCCTTGGCTTCTAATACTATCTAGCACATGATCTTCAGGTATGTATATCTTTGTAGGTATTATGAGGAAATATTTTGCATTCAAAACACATGTAGTTTCTTTTAAGTCACATATAGATAACTAGTTTATTATTTGCCAGAATATCTGAAAAAGTCTGATTCCTAAACAAAACCAGAACTTTGATGATGAATTTTACTTTCTGTGGTTAACAGCCTGTTTTTACTGTGATAAGTAAAGCCTGTTAGTAATAAAAATGAAACTAAGTATCTATGCTGTGATAATGGAACCCTAAAGTGAAATTAGTTAGTGATATTAGAAAGTATCACTTGTATTTCTGCTCCAAACCTCAAGATATTTTATTTTCCTGTACTAAAAAACAACATTAAAGAATATTATGGTTCATGTTACCAACACTCATGGCCTTGATTATAATGTGAATCATTTGTGTATATGCTTTTGCATATGATATGTAACATAAGAGAGCAAGGATATTGAAGGAGTGAAGATCATTTGCCTGTTCAGAATACTGACAGAATTCAGTCTGTTCAGAATACTGGCTAGTGTGTCTTTCTGAGACATTCAATTTGAAGGATGATGAGAAAACCATTTATATTTATTACTGTGATAATCTGTTAGCTGCTTAAGGATTTACATGTTCATGTCGAACAATAATTAAAGTCTTCAAATTAAAGTGTTTATCTTCCAGTGTTTTTTTCCTGTATCGGGTCTGTGACAGGAAAGGCCGTGGACATTTGCAGATGGACATTTTATTGCACCTTCTTCCCTCAAATTGTGTTAGAAACGTTTTAATTATTAGAAGCAGCTGTATTAAAAATGTGAATAGTGTTCAGATAATCAAGTGGCTTTCACTCAGTTAACCTCCCAGAAAGAGAGATCTAAGAAAGAGAAGTAGCACCCCTTCGCTTTTGTAGCTCACTCTCTCTTTTTATCTTGATAGAGAACCAAGGGGTTCCATTAATAACTTTTCTGTTTAATACTGCACTTGAATCATCTAGATTTATCTGGCTTTGGTGTATGTTGGGTTTTTTTTAAGTAGGAGACATCTACTTATGCTATTTGAGAATTAACTTATTACGAGACCACCAGAGTCTTAAAACCTTAATAATACAAGCCAATCTGGAGAACGATTGTTGTCAACTTGAACAGAACTATTCAAGAATATGAATCACATACCACTGCACCTTTATATTAATACAGTTTATATAGAAGAAAAACAGTATAGGTCAGAGAAGCTTTTGGAGGGACATGTCTAGCAAATAATTTTAGAATGTTTAACTCACACTTTTTTACAAGGATAGGAAAATGTAATTCCTGGATAGAAGTGAAATACTGCTTTAAAAAGGCCTGTGAAAGTTGAGTGACGTGACTTCTCATGAAAGTCAAAGAAGTAGTTTATGATCCAAGATGTTTCGTGAAGAGAGAATAATGGTTCTAAATTGTGAGATGCCTTAATGAATTGAAGAGAAAAATGAAAAAAACTGCTAAGGCTCCTTTTACTTACAATTGAAATCTAAGGTTGTCTGTTTTCACTTGTCAGAACTTGCTTTTCAACATGTATATTAATTTAATCATTTTTGTAACTGAAAATTCACATTTATATTTATCGTTTTGGAGTTTTAAAATGCAAACTATATTTTCAGCTTTCCCATTTCATATTTTTTCATATTGAAGAGCTTAAAAATCATTTTTGCTGACTAAAGAAAATATTCACTTAACCAGAGGAGATTTATTACGATGAGAAATTGAGTTTTCCTGCGTATCTTCAGAGGCCCAATGCAGCTACTACAGAAATCAACCCCAAGCAAGGTGCCTGTGTCTATTTTGGATAGTATGATACTCAGAAAAATACAGAACTAATAATCCAGAGGGATCTAACCCCCATTTTCAAAGGTGCCAAAGAATTTATCATTTAATAATTTTGAAAATATTACTTACAGATTAACTAAGGACACTCAGAAACAGTAAGAATAATTAAAGGGTGGTTAGGAAGAAAAAGAATGGATTCCGTTAGATTAAGTGAGGTAAACAACCATATACAAGGAAACTGGAATGATACAATATTTATTTAAGTTGGCAGGAGAATGTATAATTGGAGGTAGAATTGGGAAAACATGGTGTGCAGTTATTCTGAGTTACTCTATTTTAGCAGCTTTAATAATGTTTCAAAGTGTTGCTAATCCCCTTATTTAACATAACTGCAATTGGACTGGACAAAGTAGTAGAAACAGTACTTCAGAAAGACAATCCTATGGTTGGATGTAGGTTGGAAAGTATAAGTGTTAGCGTTTAAAGTGTGGAAGTTTTTTGGCCAATTCTGAGGAATGACTAAGAAAATGTCAGAATTAAGAAAGTATTTTCACTGGAGTACTAGAAAGTGTATTTATATGTAGTTTTGCGCTCTCCAGACTAATATCATCATGTGCAGTCACAGCATAAAGAGATGGTTGCTTTCTTAATGCAGTTTTGTGTGTGTGTTAATTGGCGTAGCCCAGTTTTCCATCTAAGTTGGCCAAAGCACAGAGAATTATTTTAATTGCCCAATTTTTATAAAGAGCATGAATAGCTCATCTGGGATGCTTTTGGCTGCTTCTTCGAGTGGTTGTGTAGATGGATTTCATTGCTGGCGTATATGTGCCCCATAAGCGCAAGGACAAATTATTTGGACAGAGTCCATTAGATGGTATCAGCGGACTACTACTTGAAGCACCTTCGTGTCCACTATCCTCAGGGCATTAAATAGCATCGTGAGTACAAATGTTCATGACTTCATTATTTCCATCATACCACAAAGGTGGAAATAATGCAGTATGTGTACTGTGTGATTCATTTAATTTTATATGTAATAGTATAATTAATTTCATGCAGTCTCCTTATGACCATTAGCAAAATACAGTTTGAGTTAACATACTAATTATATCTCTGTATAGATGGATAAAGGAGTAATAAGTTACTGGGGTTTAAGATTTTCGCTAGTGTGATTCTTCAGAGAGCAACATGTCCCATAGTAACATTTGCTTTTTCCCTGCATACAGCAGGGGAGGGTGGGAGAAGGTTTCCCTTGAACAGAAATCAATTTATTTCTAAATTCCACAAGTAAAGCTATAGTTATGGTTTAAGACCGTGTCTCTTATTCAGTGTCCTAAAAGCTGTGATTCTGGGACATATGCCTTACCAGGGGCCGCTTGTATTGGCAGGGAAGTCTGATGGAGGCAAGAGGCGCATGATTCCCAGCTCAAGTTGCTGCCCATGCATGTAGCAAGGGATAAAAAAACTATTCAGCAATATGGCATGTCTTTGATTCATGTATTTTAAAGTCCAGGGCCTGAAAAGACCCATTTTATTACTTGCATGCTCCCTGCAGGGACCGTGATAGTGACTGGCTTTGTGTTGAGTGCGTTATGTATTTATAGCCCTGATAGTAGTGACTGTCTTTGTATTCTCAGTACCGTGTTGTACATAGTGCTGAGTGACTTGTTGGTCTCCTGGCTTTTCTCTCTGTTATTCTCTAACAAGCTATCCAGCTTATTAGAAACAATAAACACCAGAAATAGATTCCCTTCTATGACTGATGGCAGAAGCAAATGTACCGTTACAAATCAGTGTCAGAGCCTTCTGTATCTACAACTTCACAGGAAGGGTGGTGGGGCTAGCAGTTCAGTGTCAACTATCAGTGCCTTAGCACTTTCATTTGCTATTTCAAATTCAGACTGGAGTAGTATCCGTAATCTCCTAACCAATCACTGAATTTTGAACTGCCAGCCTGCACAGTGCCTATTTTTACGTAGGGGTCCATGCAGCAGAGAAAAGACATTAAATTCGTCATAGGAACACTGGACTACATTACAGAGTGCTACCCTTCCGTCTTTCTCGCGAGCCAAGCAGGAATTTTCTGTTGGTTTTGTGTTCCCTCTGCCTCCTCCCAGAAAACGCACCCATCGTCACAGCCTGTCTCAGAAGATAAAGGGCTGAAGTGTAGTACCACAGCAGATGATTGATTCAGTTCACACAAGTCTAAAAAACTATATGATCGATAGTTCTCGGACTTACAAAACCAGCAACATTGATTTGAAACACTTGTTTATGGTTTTGCTGTTATACATCATATTATCAAGAGCTTTTTACTTCCCAGAGGAGAGATACAGACAGTAACAGGTCAATTAAATCAGCTTCTAGGTCATCTTTTAAGATCAGTGAAAACATCTCAGCATTTATAGTCTCTGACAAAACATTCTGTACTTTGTCTACATTTGCGCACAAAGTTGGCTGAAACCACAGCCTTGCAGCTACCTGGTACGTGCCGCATCAGATGTCTGTGGTAGACAGAGAAGCCCTCTCCTCATTAAACTTTGAACAAACGATAACTCAGTACAGTGTCGTCTTCATACCTTAATGTACCAAAAGTCTGGGTGGCAGACGGGTCTATTCAGGGGTAGGGATTTGCTCACATTCAAAATCTCTGTGATGCTCAGGGGATGCTTTCTCTCCATATAAATATCTCAGAGTCAGGACCCTCTGCCTTGAACAAAAAGTACATTTGGTTTGGGTTTTCAGGGACTTACCGAACACATGCTGATAGTCAATGTGATAATTAATTATATGTTTTGTCAACAAGCCAGTGAGGGGCAAGACCATCTTCAGGAACTTTTATGTGACATATGGCTCTGAATTAAGCCGGTCAGAACCAGGCAACATTTGGGGTTAAAGCTGGTAACACTGGGGGCTCTGAGCCTTTCTCACCTTCATTATATCTAACCGTCGTAGCAGGGAGTCAACAGCAATGACCTGTCTTCCAGAGTTACCGTTTTCAAATGGGGACTGCTAAACTTGCACCTGTTGATAACAGACACAAATAGGTGTCCCCTTCTAACTAGAGGGATGCTGAGAGCTCCTGAAAAAATGTTTTGTTTACCTGTTTAACGACATGGGGTTTGTATGCCTTTTTTTTTTTTTTTAACCTTTCTTTGTGTCCTGTGAAAGTTCCAGTACAATCTCTTTACCTGCTTGGCCAAACATACTCTTCAGAAATAATAATCGGATCCTGCAGCCAAAGGCAGTATGATTATAGCTGATAGACTGGGCGTTGCCTAGGTGAAATCTGCTGACAGAAACTATTTTGCAACAGTACAGATAATTTTGTGTCGAATAGAGTCACTTTAACCAGAGTTACTCATGAACCTAAATGAAAAGACTTTCTGTTTGAGTATCCTAGCATCATCGCTCTCCCTTAAGCTCCTCTACTTTAACAGTACGGGATGGTTTGATAGCTTTGATACTAACTGGAGTTTACGTAATTTCCCTAAGAGTGCATTTTTGTGCAATAGCTGCTTATCTTCTTCCGTACAAGGGTACCGTATACCTTACCTTGTAGTAAGATTTCTGAAAGGCCTTTGTTTATATTTTTACCTAAGAAGGGAGACCTGTCTTACCTATCCATCTAATTTTTCACTAATAGAAACTGGCTTTCCTGCCTGCTTGAGAAACATTCCTGTGCCTTGTAAAACACATGGCAGGGAAAATGGGAGTGTACTGCATGGGTTATGAATCTCCTACTGAAATAAATAGGAAAGTCTCACAAGCTTCTGCTGGTTTAATTATTATGTTAACTGTGCCTGCTTAAGGTCTACTGCCAAACTCTAGAAACAATGCCCTCCTCCTTTAGAGGAAGGTTGAACTATTTAATCTTCAGTTTTTTACTTCAGTTTTCAGATAAAGTTTACATTGATTCCTTGAGCTTTAGTTCTTAGCAAGTAATTTTCTGAGAATGGGGCTGATTTCTGTGGATTGGCGAATTTTCTTCTCTTCATTTCCACTCCCTACTATTCTTTTAGATTCTGCTTGCAGAAAGACCAGCAGGGTTTTAAGAGCACAATATGCATGACTGCATCTTTTCCTCTAATGCATCTTCCCTAACAGTGGGAAAGAATGGCTCTCTCAGAATGTGCTCATCTAAGCTTCCAGTTCCCCGGGATCTTGGAAGGACTTCTGTGCAATAGCAGCTTCAGCATCTGCCACAGATAGCAGGCAAACTGGTGGCTGATTGGCAGAGCTAAGAAGAAATAGATTTCCAGCACAGGGGCAATGGATTCTTCCTCAGAGACTTTAATTACAGCACCCCTTTTAACACTTCTTCAAAACAGCAATAAATGTTTTAAAATCACACATGAAAAGGCTGGGCAGGGATCAGCTTTTCACCTTCTCTATCAATAAAAAAGCAAGGGTGCATCAGATGAAGCTGGCAGTAGGCAGGCTCAAACCAAATAATACAATAAATTATATTGGTTTACATATCCATGAGTAATATACTCGTGGCATTCTTTGCCGAGACAATATGGATGAAAGAAGTTCACATGGATCTCAGAAGAGACTGCACAAGACCTCAGAAGAGAGATCTAGTAAAGGTCACCGACTAGACAAATCACATCAGGCTCAGGAAACCCCCCGAGCTAAAACAAAGTTGGATGCTGGAACCCATGAGCTGTATCGAATGTGGTCCTGCTGTTCTCTGAGAGAGTGCTTGGGTAAGAATTGGCTTATGTCTGCTGTTGGAGATACGTAAATTGGCCAAGTGTTTGCCTGGCCTGAACCAGTCTGACCTCTCGTGTATTCTTAAAGGACGGTTTATTTATGAATCTTGGCCTACTCAACAGTCTTTGCAAAAATGAAACAAATACTTTCAGGACTTTCCCCTCTTTAAATTCAACCAGCTATAACCAACCTTAGTCAGTCCTTCTTTTCCCTGTTACTGCACTGGCAGCTTTGCTCACTGCGTAGTCTGTGGTATTTCAAAGGTTTTATGGCATATGTTAACGAAATGCCTCCACCTCATCTCTTTTCTCTCACTTAATCATGCCCTTACCTAAACCAAACTTTATCTCTTTAGAAACTTGTTGCCACCGTTGCAATTTTGAGTAGTGACTTTTCTTGTTCCTTATGCTGGCCTTCAGATTCTCTCTACTACAGAGAGGAAATCTTTGAGCCCACCAAAAAGAAGAGCAAGAAAAAATCATAGGAAATCCATGGGATAGTGTTGTTCCCATCACAGTAATCTGGGAGGAGCAATTTATTCTAATCCTTGTTAAGTGAATAAATGGAATCCACAGATCTGTAATGCCAAATCTGTAAATCATCTTCCAAAATTCATCAAGCCAGGACCACAACCTTCGGACGTTCTCAGAAATTACTTTCCTTCTCTTCCTTTCAACTTGGGGAGTTGTCCTGATAGTAGGTTTATCCTTCTAAGTCACTTTGCGAGGACAAGGAAATTCAATGGGAAGTCTCTATATGTAGCAAAGATTTAAGGTGGACGATGCTATGTTCAGTTCCCTAGTTAGCTTAAAGTCCTTCCAGTTTTCAGTAGATAGGCATAAGTGAACACAGCTAGAGCTTGAGGAGGAGAATAGGAAGGGATGAAGGAACAGGGGAGGATCTAGAGCCCTTCAGAGCATCCTTTCACCCTCTGCCTCCTGCTGCTGGTAAATCTGCACCTGAACAGCCAGTGCTTTTTTAAAAGAAAAAAAGCCTCTCCTGTTTGGCTTTTTACTTTTAACACCTCAGGTGTTGAGCAAATGAAGGCAAACCTCTGTGCCAGGGCTCTGTCTCTTTAACTTTGTGTGTACACCAGCAGGCACAGTAGGAACCCATTCTGTTTTGAACGTACTATAGCATAAATGGTTGATAAATCAGAAAGGAAGGAATCCACATTTTCTGTTACTTGTGTGGCCTCCTGGAATGATTAATATATGTTTAATGAGTTTTATATGTACGCTTTATTTAAATTAAATGTTTCTTTTTTTACCAAGACTACTTAAAATTGAGTATAGAAGTAGGGCAGCAAGTATTAAGGTTAAATTTACTATAGTATTTTAAAATAACACAATAAAAATACTGTGCAACACATTTTTTGATGCCAAAGTTTTAGAGAAAGTCAAACCACTGAAGGGGTGGAAGTCACTGGCAAAGCAGTTGGAACTATAACCTACAGAATGCTGAACCTGCTTCTGATAGCTTTTTTTTTCTCTTTTAATGTACTCATCTACTTTATATTAATGACTAGTGTGTTCAAAATGGAAAAATCCACTGGGAGATGAAAAAGCAGGCAATTTCATTTTTTCTCATCAGGTCCATGAATGAAAACTGTAAGAGGATGAGATGTACTAGTTCTGAAGTCTTGAAGGTCGCGCTGACCAGAAACAATCACTTAAGTTCACCAACTAGCAGTGATTAGTCCTTGTTGAATAAATCAGTTTTCAGTGCAGTATGTTCTGATAATTTTTTTCTTACATGTTACGTGCATCTATGGTTATTTAATTTTCCTGGTAAAAAATGAAGTGCTCTTTTGCTACATTTTAATTGAATTCCATTTTCCATCTACGCACAGTTTACAAATTATAATTGGAAGGATGAATCATGTGGTAAAGAAAAGCCATTAAATTTTCTATCATAAAATATAAAAATTAAGAATCAGAGGTTAGTTATATAGATGATTAAATAAAAATTGTACAGGCATGGAATAACAATGTGGATAGCAAAAAGTAATATTTTGTAAAAAGGGTATGTATAGTTGAATAAGGGCCTTTAAAATTAAAAAAAAAAAAAAAAGCAAATGTAAAATCGGACCAAGATAGACTGCGTAAGACAAGGTCTTTCTCTTTTCTGCTTTAAAAGGTAGTTAGAATTGATAATTTAACTCAAGAGACACAAACCGATCCACCCAGTCCGCTGATAACATGCACTTGTAGTTCTGGGTCCTAAACAAACACAATATGGGCCTTGCAAGCGCTTTAGAAAGCCCTGGTTAATCATCAGTTGTCCAGGAGTCCCCTCTGACCTGCGCGGGCCCTCCTTCCCCTTGGAACAAAACCCCAGCAGCTGCTCCTTGTGTAAACCCCCACGGTGCAGTAACGGCACCCCTCGCCGCTGCCTCGGCCTCCCTCGGCTTTCTCCCCGCCTGTGGGGAGAGAAACCTGCTTCTGCAACTTACCTTGGGAGCAAATTAAAGCAAGCTGGGCAGCTGAGTTACTGCGACCTGCCTCCGAGTAAGGCAGAAGGAGATGACCCGGGGTTAGATGACCCTGGCTATCAAGTGTGTTGCCTTGACAAATAGTAATTGCCTGACAATTGCTCTCGGCTTGGAAAACATACGTTATCATGTTCATGCTGTATCCACTGATAGAGATTGTTTTCATTACACATACTGGATATTTCTAACTCCACTGAACCTGCTGATGTGTGAAAACATAGACAAGTTCAAGCTAGAGGTCTCAAACTTGAAAGTCTGAAACTTGAAAGTTTCTTCTTTGTTCGAGTTATTCCTTTTGGCTAGCGGATGTCAGTCTTTAACTCAAGAACCAGTCTATGTCCAGCATCTACAGTGGTCTTTGAAATGCCTTTTTTTTTTTTTTTGAATGGTGTCTTTGTTGGAGCTGGAGAAGTTTCAATGAAAGAATATCTCAGTTTTGTTCGTGGTGAATGCTGTTGTATTATTTATCTCCTTGTAGAGGTTTCAGCATTAAGACTGTTGAACACATTAAAGAGCAGCCCACACTCACAGCTCGGTATTTAAGGCAAATGCAGAGTTTAGCATTGATTACATATTTTGTACACTGTAAAAACTTAATTTTTCTTTTGGTCTGTACTGTAACAGTACTTCCTTTTGAACTACTGTCTACAGTTACTGTTTCTTCCCCTTTCAGCAAAAGTCTTAGTGATAATATAAACATGAGCCTCTTTCACTTGAAGATTTTTTCTTCGAAATAAAGTATTCCTTTTTCTGAAAAGCTGCTGAGTCTCCCTGAAATAATCTTATCTTTCTACGTTTTTCCTTATACCTTAACACATCTGCTTAAGTATCGAGAAGTTTCTCAGTGCAAGAAAGTCTGTAGAGAGACATAAAAGGTGATAGGAAATTTTGGGGGGTATATATTGCTAACATTAAAAAAGGAAGGGGAGGCAGCATGGGATGTATAGCACTTATGTGGGCTCAAGGGGCTAGAGACGTGTATGCTTGCTGTATTAAAGAAAAGGCAGCAGGAGTCTGTCAGGGGTCAGTACATGGTCACTCGTGACCTTTGGGGCATAGAGAGGTAGAATCCTTGTGACACGATTTGCAAGAGAATGTGTGGGCTTTGACTCATTCATTTACACAGCATCAGAAAGTAAATAGGATACTGCTTTCTTATTTGATGAAGACTTCAGTCATCCAGCTCAGCATCTTCCATTAAACTTTTCTTATCTTTCCCTCCCTTTCCGTGTGCCTCTTGCATATTTCCAGCAGGCTTTCCCTCTAGAATGACGAATCTTATGCGTAAGAAAAGGACAGTTTTGCTACTACTCGTGAATTTGTTGTCATACGACACAACCTGTCATTATTTTAACTCTTGTGTTCAAATGAAGTGTCTGCTAGTCTGTATGTTGAGGTCATGTATTATTAACAACTACAGTAGTAAGACCTAGATCTAATGTACAGCTTTTCATCTATAGATCTCAACTTTTTTTTTTAAGCCTGGAATGAGATTTTCTTCCTTTTAAACCGCACGGAGCTCAGGTAGAAGTGACTGAGGCAAGATTAAACGGTATTTATACCTTCTCACTCTTGGGCCACTTGACAGATGATACCCTAATGATACGGCTCTTCTAGCATCCGAGTGCCACGGAGTCACAGCCCAGCATCGACGCAGTGCTTTGTGCAGACTCTTCTGCTGCGCCCAAAACTTCCCCTGTTCCAACAGGAGGAGGCTGATAGCTACCTTCCACAATTCCTACAGAAGGATCCTTCCCTGGGTGAGACAGGAGACTGTTAGTGCCCTTTCCCAGTCAGGTCTTCATATGTGAAGAATATCTTCTAATGTGAAGAGTGTGGAAGACTGGTGAGGATTTCGGTCACCGTAATTTTTGGTTCTTTTACGTGGAGATGTGATACAGCACGACAGCTCCTTTAAGGGAGATCTTCCCAGCTGGATTAGCCTTTTGACATTCAGTAGGCACTGCTAAGGAGGCACCTTCCTTGCCTCTGGAACTATGACTTTTGTATTTTGAAAAGACAAATACACAGGTAAACAAAATGTTGCTAAACACTTACTTCAGATCTTAGGTTATTTTAGACTTTAAACCTTAGTATATGTAGCCTTGGGGCATCTCTTGGATTCAGTGAGAGGCAGGACAGTTTTAATTGTCCCTATCTTAGAATCGAAAAGCCATTGGTGAAATTCTGAGCCGGGGACGGGATTATGGCCCCCATTCCAAACCTTGGCCAAAACACCATCTGTCTTCCACCGTGATACAGATTTAACATCAGCTGTATGATTTAACTTGAAACATCTGTAGGAACAGTAACTAGTAATCTGCACTCAGATGGTGGGATGAAAGAGATAGCAATTATATCCTTTAATGTGTTAATCAATCCCTTTTATTTAAGCGTGTTCAGGAAATTCTGCTAAGTCGCTTAATTTATTTTTTCATTTATTTACAGGTCTACTTTACCTGTAGTGCTGAGCTATTGTGATAGTTCGGGTTTTATGACTTGTGTCAAGCGTGAAGCTTTCGAAACCGTGTGTCAAAGGTAAGTTAGTTCAATAATATTCTTATTTGTATATGTGCCTAAAACCACCATACATTTACAGGGGAAGTTTTCGTCACTTAATTGAAGGCTTAGCTTTGTTGATATGGCACAGTCCTGAGTAAAGGATGTTGTGAAGCAGTACGTGCTCTTGCAGGGAGCTCTGAGAGAGATTTTCTCCCAGTGCTCTCCAGTATACTGAGGAAGTGTGCGTACTGCACCAGCTTTTAAAATAGTGCAACCTGATCCTTTCTTTACAGCTCAGAGGGTGGGGGTGGGGAGCGAAGGTGAAAGAATAGTAGCTCAGATCCTCCTTCCTATTTTGGGTCTGGTTTTCTCTGTTGAGTGAAGAGAGCGTTAATTGTGTGTGAGCATTATGAGAAGGGACCCTTTGCTCTCACCCTTCACAGTTCTTGTGACATAGGCCAGGTTTAATCTAGTCTGTATTAGGAGAAACCAAGTACACTTAACAGGGTTGTAATGAGCTTCCCCCTCATTTTCATTTTCCCTCACTGGTATGTAAATCGTTGCTCTAATACTTGTAAGGGATAAAAATCTGTAGGAGTTACGAAACTGAAGTGATTGCACTAATGTGGAGCTCCTTCTAGTTAGTCAGCAGCGTTTATCGCGCTGTTTAGTGTTGTAAAACTAAAATGAAATAAACTCCAGATCGAAAGAGACTAATATTTCTCTAAGCAACTAAAAAAATAAAAATGACCAACTACAGTAAATTACTAAACAAATCTTTACAAACAAGGACAGACAATGTGCAAGTCAGGAAATCAGTTTGTTGGAGTTTCACTTGTGGGTAGGGATTTAAAAGTTATCCAGATATAGTAGTTCATAGATTTAACTTGGAAAGACTACCAAAATTAATATTTAGTCAGTAGTTGTGACAGCCAGTCAGTACACTGTCATACAGTGGAATCTTTGTGAAATTTATTATTTTATAAGAAAGGATGTTCGTGCACATACCACATTCAGCCAGAAACAAGGATACTAAGAGTCCTGAAAAAGTACAGTGGTTTTGGTATTCTGTTTTGCCAGCCAGCGTTGCCTAGTTTTCGGCATATTTAGTTTTTACTTCTTCATGCAGTCTAAAGGGCTTATTTCTCATCTGATGAACTACTACTGCTTTCCCAATTTCCATCGATCTTTTACAAAAGATTTATTTGTAGCTGTAATCCATGCTGAAAGCGCTTTTTAGTCTGTACTAGGTGTGTCTTGTATAGACGTTATGTACACTAAAGTAATGCCCCGATTAGCTAATGTCATCTATATATATTGTAGTATTCATACTGTTAACTGTACGTGTAGAAAATATTCATGAGAACTACTACAGTACTTTCAAGTATTCTGAAAAATGTTACTTTTTATGAAGCATTAATGCCAAAATTGAAAACTGTTGTATTAGACATCCATCAATACAGCTAGATGATAAGACCCAGAATCCAGAAGTAGGTTCAAGAGAAGGAACTGGGGAAAACAATACTTCTCATTTCCAGATACTAGAAATAAAAGCTGCATAAAGATTTCTCCAAGAATGCTATCAGTCTTCAGTTAGAGGGTCATGCCATCACTGTCTCGCTGCTGGAAGGAAGAGAGAGTTTTCTTTTCTTTCCCACTTTCCATAAAACACCAGTTACTATAAAAGGATAGCTGGAGCTTGTGCTGCTTTCCTCGTGCGCCTCAGGCTCCATTTCTTAAAACTTTTTTTCTCCTCCTGTATCTTATCCGTCACAAATAACTACTTCACTTTCCTGCTGTTAATAAGTTTTGTCATACAGCTGCAACAATACAAAATGGACATTTCAGATAACTTAAGAGCTGGGTGCAGGCTTCTAAAAAGCAGTAACTGGACTTGCAGTCTTGTTAGTTATGCATGGCTGCTGCTCGTTAAAGTGCTACTGTGCAAAAGCTGAAACACTGGAACTGCCTGCTTGCAGAACCAGGAAGACTATGCTGTCTGTGTCAGTCAAATTTCCAAATGTAAGTTAGTAACACCCTTTACAACTGAAAAGACAGAGGTGCCTTTAGAGTTCTAAACGAAAGATGTAGAAATTCATAGCACAGGCCTTTACGATCACTAGAAAAAAACTGCTTGTTACCATTAGGAACTATGAGGCTGCATTTTTTAAAATAACTGGGCGGGGGGAGTAACAAAATTATATTTAAAAAATAAAAAGTATCGAGACACCAAATACACAGTCAAAATGTGTATTTTTGACACAGTCAAAATGGTCACTGATACAACGCTACAGCAAAAGCTGACTGATAACCTTTTTCAAGAGTGAAAAAGGAAAGGAATGGTCATTCAGGTAATTACATGCTAAATGACTCATTTGTGTAGTTCAGGTAATCAAAAGAAAATGAGGCCTAGATAAATTAATAATGAGCTATATTTTTTATAAAACAAAAAATTGTCTTGATCTTGCAGACCTAAAGAGCCTTTGTATTGTAATATAAAATTAAGTAAAACTACATATGTTTATATTAAAATACAGGTTTCAGCCTCCCAGTGAGTAACTAGTAACGCAACTCTAGTCTCCAATGCTTTTTGATAGTTAAACCAGAAGGGGCTATTAATGTAAGGAGATATATATGTTTGTGTGCATATATCTGTATATGTACATACTTCCTTAATGGTGTTAATTTAAGACATATAGGTAAAACAGAGAAAGTATGCTTCTATTTTATTTGCTGAACACTACTACCTTTACATGTGGGATATTGAATTCACATTTGTTTATCATCTGTGGGAGTGTGACAGATCTGCAGAACGACTAATACCAATCCCAAGGCCAGAACTGGAGAGCAAAGTGGGTTTGAAGTACACAGAAACTGAGCTCACGGAGATGGGACTTGGCTCCAGTCTCTGTGCCTCAGTCTGTAAACCACATCCCTACCCAAGCCGCTTTTCCAATCCACCGAATACATCTACCCACCTCCTGTTTGCAGAAAACGGACAGTGTTGGGGTTTGCTTTACACTGTTGTCACTTTGATTTCTTTCTCTGAGAAGCTCCAGAGCCGCAGAAACAGCCTGGCAGCAGCGCTCGAGCTCCAAGTGCAGCAGAACTAGGGAGCCCTCCAGGAGCCCGTTAGAGCTCTCGGTCACTGGCCAACCCATCGCTTGTAGAAGTTAGCGTGCTTAAGTTGACATTGATCCCTCCAGGGACTAGCTACCAGCTAAACAAAACTGGAACACAGGGCTAGCCAAGCATAGATTCTCTGTGACCCTGGGTCAGGACCTGTGATCCTGTTATAAAAGCCAGCTATGTTACCTCCTTGCCCTCGGAGACTCCCAGGGAATCCCCAAGTAAACGAGGGGGAGAGTTATTTACATCTCCTTCGTGTCTCTGTCCCAATCCTTTTTTTTTTTTTTTCTTTGTCGGTAAAAACCAAGAGGCGATGGAGTACTTTAAAAAGGCGCATTTGTTCCCTTATGAAGGTTTACTACAACAAAGCAAGAATAATTTGCCCCATTAATTATAGATAATGGAAAACGTGTAAGTATCTGGGTGGTTAAAGAAGTGAGTGTACTGTCATTGCCAGTATCACGACTGTTGTGTACAGCCTGGAAAGACAGATGCATTTGAATTTTACTGGTGGGTCAGAATATTTAGAAGCCGGGAGACCTGTAAAGTCAAACTATTAAATATACCGAGGGTAGAAATGCTTATTTGCTAGTGCAGAGGAAATAGAGCAAAGATACACCACAGCAGAAAAAGGCAGCAGGACAAAGGAGATACTATTGACTCATTCCAGACTGCCGACTTAGCAGCTCAACTTTGTTTCCTTTTAACTTTTGTAACAGTAGGAGCTCAAAGCTTCTCAGTCTATTTTCTGCACAAATAGAAACACCCAGACTTCAAAAAGTAAGACACTTTGAAGAAACCCAAACCATTAACACATTAAAAACTGTGTGTACTACTCAAACGGGGCTTCACGGTTGCTTGAGTTTTGCAGTGAGTAAAAGCTGATGTTTTAGCAATAATTTTACACTGCCGCATTCTGGCAAACAATTCTTGACAAGTATCGGTTTGTAAAACACTTTTTGTTGTTTTTAGTGTGATACGGCTGTATTGACTTTGCAGTGGGGTAAGTTCT
>VZSZ01001734.1:167-12407 GCA_013398815.1 Ibidorhyncha struthersii | reverse complement strand
CCAACCCTGACTATTCTGTGATTCTGTGATTCTGTGAGCCACAGAGGCTGTCTGGTGATTCACAATATGTGATTTGTGTTCAGGCAAAATGGACATAAGTCAAAAGGGAAAAAAAGTAGACAACCCTAACTTAACCGTGAGTCTGCCTAAACCACTTGGCCCTGTTTCTTCACGTGACAGGTCTCTCACACTTATCAGGGAAGTGCTGGCCCTGAAAGAACCACCAGGAGTGGAGGAAAGAGATTCTTCTCTGTACCCGTCTGCTGGGTTCAGCAGCCCCTGTTATCCCAAGTAGTGGCAGCTTCACAACTGAGTGCCTTACAGGGTGCCAGCAGGTGCCTCGCACAGTGGCTCCCAAACCTCTCTGTCTCCTGGATCTTCCAGAATTGTGTTCCTCTTCCCTTTACAGCCATGTGAGAGGTTGGAAAGTGCAAGGATGGAGGAACAGGAACTGTAAATAAATTCACCAGTGTCACCCAGTACCTCAGCCTGTTTCCACTCTCTTGTCCTGTTCTCCTATGAGACAGGAGCTTGTTTAAAGTGAAAGGTATGCTTGTGTCCCCTGACTTGTTTGCACATGACCTGATTTCCAAAGGCCCTTGGAAGACAGAATTTTATTCTCCTGTTTCTTCTCCCATTAGCTTCTGCCACATTTCTCTGTGTAGAGCATGTGGATATTTACCTATGAATAAAGTTTCCTCTCTATGGGAAGATGATGGGGAAGGGCACAGATCATGCTAGTGGGTACATGTCCCTTCCACTGCAGAGGAATAGTGTCCAGCATGAGGTTTGGCACTAGTAAATATTGTACACCTCTGCCTCTGCACTCTCATTTTCCCAGGTGTCTCTCAAAGGTCTCACTGCCTAGGGGGGATTCTGAATTACTCTCCCAGCACACTGAGGTTTCATGTGTGTGTACCCTTCACTCCTTGAGGTCTTTGACCTCCATGGCCTCATTGCTAATGGTACCTTGGCATCACCTTTCCTCTAATACTTCGCCTCTCTCCATTGATTTTCCTTCCTGGTCTCCATTCTGGTCTTCCATTCACTGTCCTCCATCCTTCTTCTAACATCCTCTGACACCTGTAGCTGGATGTCACCATGAAAGAAGACAACAACCAAAAGACCTTTCTATGCGACCCTTTTATTATTAAAGACTCACAGGAAGGAAATAAAAGACAAAATGACAACCAGGAGAAGAAAAGATTACCTCAAATCAGAGTGTGAGAGTGCAGAAGCCTTGATGGGTCTGAGCCTCCTTTCAGACACACCATTGCTCCTGGGGGACATAAGAGAATCTCTCTCAGGGTGGAAGTTTTCCACAGCAGAGCAATGCTTTGCAAGCCTTTCCTTCAGACATGCTGTTGGTTCCTTGCTGTATCCATCTTCATCTTTCCTTGCTGTCTTCCTCTCAACAGTGCAAGAAAGCAAAGGTTTTGTTTCTGAACAGACTGTAGATCTTTTTCAATACCTGGATGAGGCATGATTCTTGTAGGTTTTTCTGGGCTTTTAGCAACTTCTCATTTTACTTGAGGAGCAGGGAGGAGACTAGGAGGTACCATCATTGTATAGACATTGGTGTAGACATTATTTCTGCTGACACACCACTGCTAGCTCTCCCCTTCCCCCCTTCCCAAGCTATTTTCAAGGATGAGTGGGCTCTAGCGTTTCTAAAAACACAACTGTGATAGCAGCAGAGGAGTATGTTTTCTGGGTACATTGCCACCCACAGGAAATGACAAGAGGTTTTTGTTGCTGTTTTTTTTGAAACTTGATTAGAATCATGGTGTACCTCTCTAACAGAGACTGGAACAAGCCACGTGTTTATGTTTATTGCGTAATTTGTAGTGGCATACAATACACCTAAATCCCCAGACATGTAACTGTGGCTGAGCTCGCTCTGTAAATGTCTGTCCTCTTTTGAACACTTTTACAATCACATCATTACCTGTCCCTGAAGCCTGGCTTCCTGTTCTCAGTCATCAAGATTCAATCTTAAAAATACACAATCAGGAAATAAAGATTAGCGGTAGCTTTGGAGCTATCAAGGTCCGTGGAGTGAACACAGTGAACACAGCTGAACACAGTGTTCAGCTCACTCCAGCCCTGGAAGCCAGGAAAAAATTGCATATACTTGAAGCTTATCAGAGCAAAGGAGCCTCTTGGTTGCATATGCATGAAAACCACAGCATGGACAGGCCAGGCTAGGAGGGAGAGGGTGATTCTGCTGTGTGCATGGCAATGATTTATGAACCTATGCCCACAGCTCTCACTGGCCTTAGCACCTTGTAGGACTGGGGCCCTGAGAGAACAGAAGCCTTAGTTCTGGCTCAGACACCAGCAGATTAATGCTGGGAAGTGCTGTGCATACTCAGTGGCATACAAGCCTAGATGTGGGTATGGATTTGTTCTGAATCCTGTTCCTGTTCCATGCATGCTCCTGATTTAAGTAAACTTGTAATGGCTCCTCTGACTTTCAGGCTTAGCACAGTAACCATCCGGCTGCTGACTCTACCTTGCCCTGATGCCAGGACACCATGGCTTCACTGTGTCTTTTCCACATAGCAGCATCCTGCCTGGAGGGGAACGCAACTCCCTCCCTGTGTCCTCAACAACTCTGACCCTGTGTCTAAGGAGGCATCAAGGCAAGCGCTGAGTCTAGGGAACAGAATAGCTCTCTCATGTCTGTGTGGGAGGAGAGCAACATCTGTTTCCTTCAGTCATGGCCAAAGATGAAGCGAAAAAAAGTGTCTTTCCTGGTTGGAGGCTGAAGGACAGGGTTAGGTGTCAGGAGTGAAGAGTGTCAAGAATAATAATGCAACTTGCCTCCTATATCACTTTGTGTATTTACAAGCACCGCTGGGCTCTTTATCCTGTGAGGCTGTTGCAGAAAACCTCTGAGATGCTTTTGCAAGGGACCTGCAGAAACCTTGAGGTGGGGATTTCAGCAGAAGATGGGAGCACTTAGAGAGTTCAGGAAGGTACGTAGTCCCACAAGGCAAAGCATATATTTGCTCTTTATTGCTGACCTGTTGCTTTTCCATTCCTTCTGAGTTCCCTCTCCACATCCACCAGCCTGTTATCAATAAGGAAGTGAAAAACTGGTAGTGGAGTGATGAGTATTTCAAAGATCATGAGTTACGTGCCAAAAAAATTCAGGAGGTCAGCTTTAAAATAATTGGATTTTTAAAAATTGATATGTTTTATGTTTCTGTGATTTGCTCTCTGGTATCTGATTCTGTAGTAACCTCACATTTTGAAGCTTCTCTCCCTGGAACTTAAAAGGCATCTTTCCCTTCATGAAAACATAGTTTTTCCCTTGAATCCAGTGTCTAAACTTAGAACAGAGAAAAAAAATATACGCCAAGTATTATAAAACTTGTAAGTATAGTGATTTGGTGACACTAGACTGGAGATCAGCATATGTATATGCACTGGTAGGGTAGCAGTAAGGGTAATAGTCAGCCATGCCCTCAATCCAAAGCAAACACAAAATGATCTTTGTAGCATTGGAATTTGGTTGGATTACAATTAACATATCTGTTAATTATTGATTAAACTGATTTGGCAGTGTTAGGTTTACGGATGGACTTGGTGATCTTAAAGGTCTTTTCCAACCTAAATGATTCTATGATTTTATGATTCTATATACAAATACCTAGCAGGTTTCAATTTGTTTGCAAAGTCTAAACAGAAGGCCTCTGTCTCCCTCTGTTACAGGTCCAACATAAAATGCAATACAATACAATAGACTCCAGCATCAGCCTCCAAGCATGAAGAATCAGAGTGGGGTCTGGTATGTATGAATGATGTAACAGCATGTATACTTCTGAGCACTTCAGTACCAGGATACATTTGGCAGCATGGGGAGACTGGAGGGGATAGCATGATGATGGTGGAGTATTATGAAAGAAGATGGATGCAGGCGCTACAGAGTGATAAGAAACACTTAAGACAGAGTTTTCAAAATGCATGTGTCCTGGTTTGAGGTAAAACAGGACCAGTTTTGTTCAGTAACTTTGCTTCTTAGCTAGGCCTCTTCTAAATACTGAAATTAACAGCATATTGTACAGACAATGTTTGCTCTCTCAGAGTGATAAGACCAATGTTTATAGTTAACGCCAAGGCATGGTATGCAGAGAGGCTCTTGCTTATACTTATTGCTATAACACCCAAGGCCAGCTAACATTGTTACTTGCCCTGTTGGAGGGTTGTAAGCAGAAAAGCAAGGTGGGGTCCACCTGTGGGGAGGAGCGGACAGGACAGGTGACCCAAAACTGACCAACAGGTTATTCTATCCCATCTTCCTCAGGCTCAGTATAAAAGCTGGGGGATCAAAGGGTCAGGTCTCTGTCTTCAATGGCCAGTGTCTGAGGAAGACTCTGTCTGTTTGTCTGCCTTTGATCCCAATCCTGAATGCAGATCTGGAATCAAGTTCCCATCCATGACTGAGTCCAGCCTGGGACTTCCTCAGTGCCAGCCGGTGACGTGATCATCATCCTAGGGGCTTGATACGGTTTTGTATATATTTAAATATTTCCTTTTTATTTTATTATTAATATTTCATTAAAGTAGTTTAGTTCCTTCTAAACTCATAAGTCTCTTTTTCCCTCCTCTGCCTCTGTCTTTGAAGAGCGGTAGAAGGGAGCATCTGTTGGTCCCATTGGGGGTCCCCCACATCACCAGTAGCTGATTCGGCCTAAACCACGACAACATGTAACTCCTTACTCATGTACACAAATAAATGACTCGCTATGTCCTTTCTCTGTCTCAATGGAGACACGGGAGGCCCTGGATGCATGGAGGTTCTTCACCTTCTTCTGGTGCTGCAATATGATGTAGGGGCAGACAAAAGGGCCCAGGTGGGTGCCGTCTCATCCAGCCCCCAGCCACAGACAGAGACTGTAATAACTCTGGGTTTCCTGTCATGCATGGCTATAACAAAACAAGGCAGTCTTGGTCAGATTTATGGCTTCTGAGAGCCAGTGGGACATGCTATCATGAGAGAAGGGAGTGTGCTGCTCATTGGGGTGGATGTGCCCCTGACCTGCATTCAGATGCATTGACTGGCTCAGCACAGGTTGTCCCTATTCACAGGAAAAGAACCAGTGTAATTCCTTCTTTTCTACTCTCCTTCCTCAGGGCAAAGTGAAAGCAGCATCTGTTGTGTACATAAAGATGTGGGATGTTTTTGCAACACTCCTGTCCCACCTGCAGTGACATTTTTTCTGTTTGTCACAGCCCCTCTCCAACCTCCTTGTTTGAACTAGCTACTTTCACCTAGATTTGGCAGAGGACCAAGGTTTTGGAGGATATTAAGTGCAAAAAAAATATACAGAAAATCTGTGTAGAAGAGAGAAGAGAGAGGGTCTCTCTGTGCCAAGCAAGAGAAAGGCAACAGCGCTGTGAGATCAGCCTCTGCTCAGTGCTGGTAGATACACGCTGCAAACAGCACTGATGGGAGCCAAGCTGCATTCATTCTTCTGTGGGTGGAACCACTTGCATGAAGCAGTATTTTTTAAACAGATCGGTATTGACTTTTCACATCTTGATAGGATGTGCAATTTTTGCTGTCAGTCACTCAACCAGTACATCAAAAATGGGTGCTGAAATAACTCTTTCCTGGGGGGATTTTTTTTAATTTGACTACGACCCTATTTATCTGTCTCCAAATATATGCACCTTGAATGGTGGCACCACCTTCAAAACCAATGTGTTAAATCCTGGGAGCTTAATCCAGGTGGGACTGTCTGGGTGAGAGAGCAGAAGGTCTAATCTGATTATTGAGTGCTTGGGAATGTCTGTATTTTTTGGTTCAAAAATGCTAGCTAAATAAGCAGCAGGACAGTTCATAATAGCATCGCATGGGAAGATGGTTCAGGTTTACATTTAGTATGAATGTGGCTCTTTTCTGGCTTTGAGTTCTTCCTTTTGCAGCTTAGATATTTTAGTACACTGGAGATATCCCATGGAATTGCCAAACTGTGCTATTATTAATTAGTGGCCAGGAGTGTCCAAGATAAAAGCTCCATTATGTTAGGTACTGCTGACACCTGTTGCAAGAGAGTCCCTTCTCCAGAGGTTTTGCAATTTAAATAATCAGGCAGAGTCTGAGAGAAGAAGGCAGAGGCAAAGCTCTGAAGTGCAATTTTTGAGAAACAAGGGAAAGAAATCAAAATAATTTCCATGTTTAAACATTTGAGATTTTGGGCACCTTGTTTCACCAAACCAACAAAGCGTGTTAATTTCACAGTCAGAAATTGCTTTTCTCCACCATCTTGGTAAGGGCATTTCTTCATGCAGAAGGAATCACTGTCCCAACAGTAGCTACCCCTCAAAGGGATGCTGGCAAGGCCAGGGCCAGCTGTTGGTTTAGCCCACAGCTATGCTCAGTTTGGCATATCTCCCACCAGCCCTTAGAGATGCCCTTCCCAACTCTCCTGAGTACAGCATGCACACCATCTGCCTTTGCGAGGCATTTTATCAAAACCAGCCTTCTTTTGCTGTTAAATTTCACTTTTGCAGTGATGTATGTTTTGAATGGAGGCTTCTCAGAGCAGGTAGCATTAATTTTTTATCATGGGAAAGTGTATCTTATCCACTTGTCTTGTATGCAAAATGTCTGCATTGCTTCAGCTCCAACTTTCATAAAAAATTTACTGTGGAACAGAACTGAGCATGAAAAATGTGAGCTTGCACAAAGGCACCTGTGAGCCCCAGCCAGGAAAAGCCCAGGGTGGGGAGATAAGGTCTTGGTTGAAGAGGTACCCCCATACCTATATCCCAAAGTGTTTAGCAAGCCGAGGTGAGGACTGAGCCCTTATGGAGGAGCTCCTCCAGTAGATTTGTGAATCATCCCTTTCAGGCTTATTGGCATAACTGAGGAGCTGCATGGAGGGACTGTGTCCTTCCTCCCTGGCTGCTGGAAGGGTTGCTTTAGCATGTTTGCTGAACTGTTGAACTGATAACTGTTTTTCAATGTGATCCTGTTTGGTTGTATGCCTATTAGACTGCACTATTTTTAAATCTTTAATACAGCATGTCATATAAAAGAATACAAAATGAGATTGTTAGTTACCATAGTGGGTAGCCTTTTGGATTGCAATCAGTGAAGACGATATTAGTATGGAGAAAGGCTTGTTGACTTCAGTAGAGAGCCAGAGAGAGACCATTCTCTTGCAGCTAATAAGTGAGTTATGCAGGTACATATTTTTTTTTGGAAGCTAGATATTTTTCCCATTACAGGCTGTTGAACTGCCCATATTTTATTAAACCACCTGTCTGCTTGGGGTGTGTGTGAATTGTGTTGTTCAGTGTACTTTAAAACCCTAGCTTCCAAAAGTGGAAGTAAGAATAAGGATTTGTTTACTGATCAATATTTCCATGAAGGATCAGGTAAAATTTTCTATGTAGAGCAATATTGTCAAATATTCCTATCATTTATGGAGCTGAATGTAGCTTGTCTCATATAAACTGAGTTAGTGTGTATAACAGAGTAACTTTTATCCCATGATATGGATTTGAATCGTGCATCCGAGGCTCGGACCCTCAGAATTCATCAGCTATTCACCCATCTACCCTCCGCTCATTAGCTGCTGCCTGACAGCTTTGCAGCTGTCCCCAGCTTTGGGAAGGGGCTGTGATGAGTAAGACTGCCCTCTGGTGAAAGGCAAACCGCTGTTTTGTTCTGTGCTTCTTTGGTCTTGGGGAGGCGCTGCAAAGCCTGACAGACACCTGATAAATTCAGCCTTGTGAGGTTGATCAGCACGCTGTGCAAAGCACATCTCGTATTTCTTACCTTCTTCTTGGTTAAAGATGAAGACTTTTTCTGCTATACCTTCTCTGCTAATACTTTTTCTCCTCTTCCAAAAGTAAGATGAAATTTCTGAAGATATAAGTGATCTGGTATACTATGTATACCAGCCATTCTTCAGTTAGAGAGGCAATTAGATTATATAACACAGTAAAATGCAAGTTTTTACAAACCTTAGAGCCTGGCTCTCTAAGAGGATTGAAACTGCTGATTTTCTGTTTTGGCACTGACTAAATAAAGACCATGTATCGTATTACTTAGTTCGTGCCACTGCGTTTGCATCTTTAGATGTAGATACTCCTTTTGATGTCCTAACCTGACACTGTCTCCTGAAAGGAGAGCAGCTGAGCTACCAGGTTTAGGCTGGCATCTCCAAGGCAGCTATGGTCAGAGTGAAGAGTTTGTGTAGCTGGAGATGTTGGGCACTAGCACTTCAAATCTGACTAGTTTATTGTTTTGGTGAAACAAAAGCTCTTAGATGGTACCTGACAGCTGTTGTCTGATAATATAGTGAATTTGGGATTAGGTCCCCTACTATCAAATTAAAGGATGTCACAGCCACATGGCACGTGTAAAGTCACTCTGCCAATTCAAGTTTGTGCCAAACATTTTGCCAGCTTGCTTTTTATGTCAAAAGGCTTTTTGGTCCTTCCGCAGCTAGAGTAAGCTGATACCATGTGTTCTGGCTAGCACATCAAATTTGTACTTTTGTTTAGCCTGGCAGTGATCCGGTGCTGGGGCTTGGGGAGCTGTGGTCTGGGTTGTTTATGGCCTGGGAACTGAAGTATTAGACACATATCTGATGCAAGAATCTCAAGACAGTCTAAATCATGAGCAGCCCCTCTCTGAATTGAAAAAAAAGAGAGCTGTCAGACTCATCAGTGACCAGTCCTTTAGCTGGTATGAACTGGCCTCTGTATCTACAATGTCCTGCGCCCTATTAAAAAAATGATGACTGGACTTAAAACATGCATACTTTCCCTAAGCATGCTGGGGATAGGTAATCACCATTTGACCCTAGCTGATGGCAAGAAGGAAACACTTTTATCAGCTGCTGGGCATCTGCTCTTCCTTATTCTACTTCGGATATTTATCCAAGACAGAAAATCAGACAGGTATCACACAAAGCATGAGAAAACAGTTTACAGCAAGGATGTTGCTTGGCGGAGCTGAAATTCCCGTTACTACCACTAGAGGCAACAATTTTCAGTGAGTAAATCGGAAGGGAACAGGAATCTTTCTCTGCAATTGAAGTCTTTTTATTTCACTGTTCACATAAAGAATTTTTTTTTTTTTTTTAAAGTGTAGGCACTGTCATTTCAGTATTCAGTTATAAACTAGCCTTTGAGCTAGATGGATTATTTCAGCAAACAAATGTATTGCACTCTTATACTCAGTATGTTTGGATCCTCCTTATTTTAGAGCAAGAGCTTTATGCTAGGAAGTGCAATAAAGCCCATTGATTAATTGAACTCACTTATCAGATATACATGTGGCTGACAATTCCCATGTAGCATTTCCTGAGCAGAAAAGAAAATTCAGCATTTTCATGTGGCTTCTATTAGTGTTTTCATTAAACATTCATGTCATTTTCTTTTCTTTCCCTTATTTGTCTAATAAATATACAATTAGGACCATTAACCAAGAGTTAAGTTGTTTAAGTGCTATAAGATATGCCCAGTAAATTGTTGGCTCCTGAGGTATTGGTTTTCTGTCTAGATATCTGGTATTTTCACAGTTCCTTGAAACATCAAATCCAATCACCTCTGCTGCAGAGGAAAGGTAATTGAAACATTAGGCACAGCTTGATCCCCAAGGTAATGAACAAACAACAGATAGGCATGCTTACCGTGGTATTCTACAAAGGTGAGTATATTCCATTTTAGAGGAAAAAGATCTTTACTGTTGGAATCAAAAAACTACTGGAGCTAGAATTCAGAACATTATTGGCATCGTGGGAAGGGAAATCATACTTCCCCTGTTAGTTGCAGAAACATGGTGTAATAAAATAGCATAAGTAGCCTGGCAGGCAGACAAACATGTCTTGTGGGAGCTTTGAAATCCACAGCTCAGGGTCCTTCCTTGTTTAGGGAAATCTGGAGATGTCAGTCTTCACCTTAGATTATAATTGTTTCAAAAAACCACATTTATTTCAGTTCACAATTAGGCTGTGCAAAGCACATGAAGATCTTCAAGTAGTATAGTCTTCACATGAAGGAGCAGGTAGACATGTCAACACACATTAAGTCACCTTGAGTCACTGTGAGAAATAGGGCTGCAGCTGCTATTTAGGAGGACCATGAAGTGAGAGAGAGTAGATTCTTTGCAGGTAAGCCTGGAAAAAATAAGCCCTGGGCAGCCTTTGTCACAGACTTGCAAATAGGCAAGTAAGGCAGGGTTAGGCAATGGAGACTCAGACATGTCAGGTGAATAAATGGAGAATGATAGCGGCTCTGGAGGTGGCTCCAGGATCAAGGAGTGAGATGGTAACTAGGGAGGCAGCCAAGGGAATGGATTTGTGGAGGTGATTGCTTTTGGCATAGGTCAGCAGACAAGAAGGGGAGGCTGGAGCGTAGGGGAAGCCAAAAATAGGATATGTTGGTCACTGAAGGAAGATTTAATGAGATTGTCTTCAAGAGAGAGTACTAATAAAGGGTATAATTTCCAAACAGGGACACTAGTTGCCCACTGACTCCTTCCAAAAAGCTGAAGCCCTAAATCTACCTGTTATCTCTGGCTAAGTAGATCATAGAATAGAATCATAGAATAGTTTGGGTTGGAAGGACCCTTTAAAGGTCATCTAGTCCAACCTTCCCTGCAATAAGCAGGGACATTTTCAACTAGATCAGGCTGCTCAGAGCCCCATCCAACATGACCTTGAATGTTTCAAGGTGAGATATGGTGGGGCAGCTCGCATGACTGGAATGCTGTCATGGATGGCTATGTACTTTTTAGGAAAGACAGGCCAGCAGAGTAAGGTGATGAAGTTGCTGTCTACATGAGACAGCAGCTGGAATGTGTCAAGCTCTGCCTAGGGGAGGATGAAGAATGTGTTGATAGCTTATGGGTAAGAATTAAGGGGCAGGCTAATACCTGTGACACGGCTGTGGGTGTTTACTACAGACGACTTGATCAGGGAGAGGAAGTTGATAAGGCCTTCTACAGACAGCTGGAAACAGCCTCATGATCACAGGCCCTGGTTCTCATGGGGGACTCAAGCACCCTGATATTTGCTGGAAAGTCAACACAGCTAGGCACACACAGTCTAGGAGGTTTCTGCGGAGCATTGATGATAACTTTTGACACAGGTGGTGGAGGAGCCAATGAGGAGAGGGCCTTGTGCTAACAAAGAACGACTACTTGAGGATATGAAGTTTGGGGATAGCCTTGGCAGCAGTGACTATGAGATGGTGGAGTTCAGGATCCTGTGTGGAAGAAGCAGGGCAAAAGGTAGAATTAAAACCCTGGACTTCAGGAGACATGACTTTGGCTTCTTCAGAGACCTACTTGGAGGAATCCCCATGGGTTAAGGCTCTAGAAAGTAGGGGTCGAATAGACCTGGTTAATATTCCAGAACCACTTCCTCCAAGGTCAAGATCACTGCATCCCTAGGAGTAAGAAATCAAGCAAAGGAGGCAGGATACCTGCATGGATGAGCAAGGAGCGTCTGGAAAAACTCAAATGGAAAAAGGAAGTTTAAAGAATATGGAAAAAGGGACTGGCCACTTGGGAGGAATGTAGGAACGTTGTCAGAGTATGCAGAGATGAGACAAGGAAGGCCCACTTGGAATTAAAGCTGGCAAGGGATATCAAGGACAACAAGAAGGGCTTCTTCGCGTACATCAGTAGCAAAAAAAAAAGACTAGGGAAAATGTGGGCCTGCTGCTGAATGAGGTGGGTGCCCTGGTGATGGAGGATGCAGAGGAAGCAGAGTAAACTGAATGCGTTCTTTGCTTCAGTCTTTACTTTTAAGGCTGGCCCTCAGGAATCCCAGACCTTGGAGGTAAGAGAAAAAGTCTGGAAAAAGGAAGACTTCCCCTTGACTGAGGAAGATCAGGTTAGAGATCATTTAAGCAAACTCGGCACCCACAAATCCATGGGCCCTGATGGGATGCACCCATGAGTGCTGAGGGAGCTGGAGATGTTATTGTGAAACCACTCTCCACCATCTTTGAAAGGTCATGGAGAACAGGTGAGGTGCCTGGGGACTGGAGGAAAGGCAACATTACTCCAGCCCTCAAAAAGGGCAAGAAGGAGGACCAAGGAAACTACAGGCCAGTCAGCCTGATCCATCCCTGGAAAGGTGATGGAACAACTCATCCTGGATGTCATCTCTAAGCGTGTAGAGGAAAAGATGGTTATCAGGATTGGTCAGCATGGATTCACCAAGGGGAAATCATGCTTGACCAACCTGATAGCCTTCTATG
>VZSZ01001731.1:5128-22421 GCA_013398815.1 Ibidorhyncha struthersii | reverse complement strand
GCTTCTGAATCTGGGATAACGAAATCGCCGCCTGGAAATGTTTCCTCCTAATCCCTGGGAATTAGGTCGGTGTCTGCCGGGGGAACGTTTCAGGAGAGGTCCCGCCGTGGGACGCCGCTGCCTTCTCTTGCTCTCCTTCCCAAAGCTCAGCCGTTTTCCTCCCGCCGACGCTTCCCACCGCAGCGGGATGTATTTAGGGGGTGCCGGAGCAGGGCTGGGTGCCTGTGGCCATCAGGCTCTCCTAAAAAGTTAAAACCCAACAGCAGAGGTTGGGGGCAGAGATGGAGCTGGAATGGGGGCAGAAGGAGACCACGCCGCTCCCTCGGAGCAAGATTTTGCCAATTCTTGCTTCTTTTTTCTTTTTTTTTTTTTTTTTTTTTTTCACAGCTCCTGCTTGCACGGTCTATAATGTTTAAGCAAATTCCAGGTTTTAAGCAAATTCCTCGAGGGCCGGGAGAGTGGGCTGTCTGCTTGGGCTCTGCAAACATCTCTGAACAGTTTGGGAGGCATCTCCTTCTTTTCCGCTTCTCAGCTGCCTACCTCCGGCTGTTGCCAGCCCTTGTGCTTCGGTGCACCTCGTTTTTCCTTCAATCTCCAGCTTCCGGAGTCATGTTATCCTATGTCGAGCTCTGGTTTTGCAGGAAGGGAAGGAGAAGCTTTTCTGGACGATAGAAAAGCTGGGAAACCCTGATTCTTACATGCTAAAACTCTAGAAGACACGTAAAGATAATCTAATATTTATTATTTAAACTGCTACGAGTTTCCAAGTTCTTGGGTTTGCAAGCCAGGGAGCCATCATGATTTAATATTCAGCGCTTGCAGCGCCGGAGCTGTAAAAAATCAGGGAGGCGGTGAGCCCCAGACATCAGGACTCCTCCGAACGACATGTTTGGCCCCAGATGTCTGAGATTATTTTGGGAAGGGAGCGCTGGCCTCAGGGGCTGGCTGCTCGGGGGACTGGCTGCTGGAAAGGACACTGAGTTGGGACATGCCTTGGTGACGCGGAGCACGAGAGAGGCAGCTGGTTTGGGGGATGTCTCCTCCTCACGCTCCCCAGGGCTGGGAGGATGCTCCGGATTCTGGGCACGACTGAGGCTTTTCTCCAGGAGTTTCCCCCGTTCGGTCCTCCATTGCTTCACTGGGGCAGATCATCGCTGCTGTGATTTACCCCGACCCTCTGGATGTGAAGATCTGGCCTCCAGGGTTTTCCCAGATCCCACCGTGAGCAGGACCACAAGCAGGAGGGTGAAATCCCCCTCGTGCCCCCTTCTCTTTACCCCCAAGTGAGGAAGGGTCTCGCTCCGGCAGGGCTAACTGCCTGCCCCGCTGCCTCCCAACCATTTCTATTCCTAAACCAACATCCCCGTCAGACTCTGTCACCTCCCTTCACGCAAAATCAATAACAACGGGTGAGCAGGTTAATTATAATCACAGAATAAACGCCACGGTCTCAAAGTTCACTCAACTTCAGCAGCGTTTCAAAACGAGCGGACGACGCCAAGAAAATTTCATTGATTCCTCCGGGGCAGGTGTGGGAGTTTGAACCTGTCCCCAAGCTGATCTTGATTCAAGACCTACTCAATTTTCTTCCTTATCTCGACTTTCGCCTATCTTATAATGCCTGTTATTTTAGATAAAAAGTCCAATCAATTGAGTTAGAAAAACTGCAAGTTATATGTTGCCCTGATAAGTTCGGTACCTGCCGGTTTATTGGCCGGGGCCGCAGTTTCTGTGCAAACTGACCTTTGCAGATGGAGAAGCGCTCCATCCTCCCGCCCCACTCGGGGGCTGAGTTGACTTAACATCCAGAATAACTAATAAAAGAGGAAAAGAGAAGGGCCAGGGGTTAGACAAACTGACCCTCCCCTATAGCGTGATGAACCGTAGTAAACACCTCTGTGTTTGTCCCCGGCTGGTGTCCCGTAGGGACCCCCGACTTATTTTGGTGTAACTCCACTGAGTGGCATTTATCAGTGTAACACCTCCGAACCGGAGTCAGAGCCTGCGTCTAAATTAGTGAGCTAAACAAAACCGGGACGGGGGGGTTGGATATGCACACAATAATCAATATTTGTTTGAGCCGTCGCATTCAGAGCTTAGACGTGGAGCAATATATATCCTACATGTTTCATATATTGCTATACATGGTATATATATGTTTTATATATATAAAGTGTGTGAGGTTTTTATATATATGTGCGTGCGTGTGTGTGTGTGTTGTATTTGTGTACGTATATATAAAATATATATATACATCGTTCTATACAGCTATGTTCTATATAGCCATAGAATAATAATTCTAATTGCAAAACCAGAGAGAATTGATTAGAGATGATTCCTAGGTTGCTACAATGGCATTCTTAAGGACTCGGTCTATGTGCATATATACAAATATATATGTTTATATATATGTACATATATACATACACATGTATAACACACCCGTATGATAACAACAATACAATTATTTGTATTATACAAGCAGGATTTTGCCCATTTGATGTGGATAAACGTCTTTCCCCCAATCTGTACCAGTCTGGGGGAAAAAAATACAAACCAAATTGAGTTTCTGGAGTTGCAGGACTGTAGAAACGCAGGTTGGAGGATCTCTAGTCCAGCCTCCTGCTTGAAGCAGGACAAGCACCAGTACTAGCTGAGGTCAGCTGTGGATTTGCTTGGATGAGGCTGGGAAATGCCCAGGGATGAAAATTCCCCCAGCTCCTAATGAAAACTCTTTTCCTTATGCCCAGCCTGTGGTTTGTGCTGCGTCCCCTTGTGCCTTCTCCCACCACTGAGAAGAGTTTGGCTCCGTTGTCTGCATACATCTGCCTAGCTGATCCCTGATGTCTTTGTAATGATCCCAAACAGCACCAGTTTTCCTGGATGCAGAGCTGGCCCTGGCTTTGGTCCACCTGGGTGCTGGTAGTCACCTCTATAGACAGCCAGATGGTCACCGTCAGAGAGGTGCTGCACTAGGACATATGGCCACAAACCAGTGGGTTCCCATGGTTTAAGGAGTTTCAGCTCATAGAATCGTGGAATGATTTAGGCTGGAAAAGACCTTTAAGATCATCAAGCCCAGCTTTAAACCTAACACTGCCAAGTCCGCCACCAAACCGTGTCCCTAAGTGCCACAGCATCAGCTGCTCTGTAGGAGGCCAAGCGGGCCAAGGGTGCGTGAAGGCTGTGTCATGCTTGATGATGAACTAGTGCCAGATGCCAGCCGTGGGAACCCAACAGACCATGCTCTTCAATAATTAGCATGGCCTCCAGCATGGTCCAAGCACAGACCATCTCAGCCTGACCCACGCATCTCGTGGTGCAGGTCCTGGGAAGCAGTTTGGATGTGACCACTGTAGACTGGGGTCTGAAAGCATCTGAACATGGCCAGACTCTGCTAGCTGGGCTTACGGTCAGGGTTCACCAGTTACCCAGTAGCCATAAGGCCAGTTCCCATGGCTCAGCCGTGGAGCAGCAGCTTGGCATGTCTCCACAGCACACCTGCTTGTGGTCCCCTGTGGGTACACCAGGCATGGCTGCACATGTTGGAGATTGTCCATTGCCTGTGCCCAACTCAGAAACAGCTCTCCAGGTGCGATCATGGCATTGCAAATCCCAAGCTTTTCTGACCCTCGACATTTTTTTCCCCACCATCCCTTCCCTTGCAGCCATCAAAGGAGATCCTCTGCTAGGGCATGTCCATTTGGAGATGGGACATGTTTCAAGGAGGAAAATGCTGTAGCTGTTTTTCCTTTGTCGAAAGAGAGAAAGAACATTCCCAGGTGCCTCCTGCCAAGAAGACTCCAGGCTGTGGATGGCCCCAACCTGGCCGTTCCCCGGGCTCTCTGTGCTAATCTAAGATTTGTTAAAAAATATTTGGACAGTCGATAAGCCGAGGAATCTCCTGTTTATCAGAAGAGCCTCAGATATTTACACGTGTAAGAATTGTAAGTAGGAGTAAGAAAGGGGAGGTCACTGGTGGGTGGGAGCAGGCTTGCATCCCAGCAAAAGAAAGCAGACCTTGGACCTTCACACATGCACAACTGGACAGTCAGCAGAAGTTGTTGTAGGACACCAGGGTGCTATCGAAGGGGTGGCCAGCAATTACTCCGACAAAAAGCACCCTGCATCCTTAGGGCATTCGCATGCCCGTCTCCTGTAGAGCAGACCATGCCTTTGGGATGTGGGTACTTCATGGTACTTCAGTGTGTGGGTCGACAGCCTCTCCAGTCAGCTCTGGTACAACCATTGGGATTGACAGTTTTTGGTCTAGTGGTTCTGTTGTGCTGGAGAGCTGTCAGTGCTCTTTCAAGCAACCATATTGGCCAATCCCCCAGGACCATCTCCTGCCCCTTCCCAAAACAGGCAGTTTGTCTGTATACACTTTAGAGGAATCCAGCCCGTTTCCACCCACCCTTCTTCCATCCACTGCTCGTCTCCACATCTATGACTGTGGCCTTTGAAAGTTGTCCTGTTGCCTCCTTCCAGTGAGGCCAGGAAGAGCCTTTGCTCCTTCTCATGGGGGAAGAACAGTGTTGCAGGGAGGTGAAAAGCTTTGCTCAAGGGAAGCCTATTGCAGAGCCAAGACAGAACTCAAATCCAGGCCCAGGGTTTGACCAACCTTCCCGACGTGTCCCTCTTGCACATGAGCTCAGCTGGTCCCTTGGCTGCTTCTGCCTCCACTGTCCTTCAAACCGGGGAAAACATATCCACGAAGGAAAGGAGTATTCTTGGCTGTTGGCAATGGTGTGTGCCATAGACCTTGGCTTGCCGCAGGCAGAGGAGGGAGCTTTGCAGGGGAGGGACGCAATGTTCCCTTTGCCTTGACGTGAAACATTTGGCCTGGGAAGGGTTGCACAGGAATAGTCTCGCTGTGGTGTTTCACAAAGCAAGGAAAAAACCTATTTCTTTGCCTTTTTCAAAAGCAGCATGCGGCTCAGGCAGACTGCAGGTTCAGTGTTTCCTAAGCAATAAGTAGGGTCTTTAGGTTTCCAGGGGGAAAACTGTTTGGTATAGGCATCCAACTGAGTGATCAACCATTTTCTCCACCAGAGATGTGTCAGATAAACTCCAAAACATTCTAGGACATCGTCGAGCCATTTCTGTGAAGCTTCACAATGATGCATTTTGCTCAAAACTGTGTTTCCGGTTCTCCATTCCCTTCAGATCAGCAAGCACACAGGTGATGTTCTCTGTTAATCCGGATCAGAGGAGAGTAGGGAGCCGCATTCCCACCAGCAACCAACCCAGTGACGGGCACTGTCTTGCTCTCCCCATGCCTAGGTCCTATTATTCTCTAAAGTAGTGGGGCCCTGGATGAATTTTCCCCAAATTCAGTCCGAGGGGAAACAGGCAAAGAAGAGGGACAGGGGGAAAAAGCCAATGGGCAGAACCCGCTTTTACAGAAACGTCCTCGGCTCCATTAGCTGAAGGGTAAGATAATGTACATGGGCTTTGTGGTCCCAGTCTGTGTGTCAAGCTGAAGATGTCCCTGTCGAAAAAGGAAAGGCTCACCGACAGCTTGTTTTTGGCTACAGATCTCTCCCAGACATACATTTGGGCTCTTATTTACAGCCACTCCCTGACCCTTCTACTTTTGTCTGTCCTTGGTTTTTGCGGCTGCTTTCCTTTCCAGTTCAGCCTTGCTTTGCCACGGTACTGGACCAACCAACACTTTTAAGTGCTGTGATCTGACCAGAAACCTTTTGGTGGGTTTTTCCCCTTGAAACTTCAGCTTCTGGAGTCATGTAATTCATGGGAGCATCTCAACCCATTCAAAAGAAACAGAAGATGTGACTTTCAGCTCCACTAGCTGCAGCAAAACGCTTATTAAAAGGACCCCTGAAGGCTTGAACTGGAGGAAGGATTTCCACACTGTCACTTTTTAATGGAAACAGTCTTGGGATTTGGGACAAACCATCCTGAGCAGCGGGGAATGGCAAATCCTGCATCCCTCTGCTGTGCCGTCACGGCTGTCCCTTGAAGCTGAAGGTGAGGGTGTCTTGGGTGGGATCCCAGTGTCCATGTGTCCAAGGGGCCAACGCCCTTTGCCGCAGCTGCGAGTGCCCCTGAGAGTCCATTTGGGATTCGTGTATACACAGGATCGTGGCTCTCACCTCTTATCATAACAAATCGTTTTAGGAAACTGCTTCTCTGCGGGGAAAACTGCTCTCAGGGTCTGTTTAGAGCCTGTAAGTGCCTGGCCGTGTTTGAAGGACAGCTTCTCCTTTGCTGAGTTGCTTCGTTGGGTTGAGAAGACACTTCTGCAGGGGGAAATGTTGATATTAAATATCCCTCCAGCTGTAAACAAAACTCCAGTGCCATATTAATGGAAGCCTCTTTCCATTCCTCTTCACCCAGAGGGGGTGAAGGCAGGAGGGCGCTGGGGGGCAGAAGAAGGTAGACAACCTCATTGTTGTTTCTCATGCAGCAGGGTCTGACCCCAAACCAGGGCAGGGAGGGCTCTTGGTCCCCTTCTAGAGGTTGGTTTGGGAACAGAAACTTATAAACTGGTTGCTGGCTCTGAACTGAAGGGTTCAAAACCTCCCTGTTGGAGGTGCTTTTACTGTTATTATTCCTTTGGTTCCTGATCCTTCAGGTTTACGTGTTCAGGATGGTGTCTCCAAGGTTAAGATTTAGGGTTGCTAAAGAAAAGCCCAGTCAAACCCAGAAGGACTGGACCTAGGAATGGGCATGCTGTCAGGCTGGCGGAGTTGGGGTTTGCAGAGATGGTGGAAGGACCCAGAGAGGGGAGTTCAAGCCACCCTTTGGACTCAAGCCCTGGGCAACCTCCCTCTGATCCCCAGCTGACTTGGTTGTGAGAGGATATCTGATTCTCCTGGTTGGGAAGGCAAAAGTACTCTGACTTTGTGTGGGCTGTGTCCTTAGTCACAGATGCTGTCATGTCCTAGCCATGCTGGAAAAAATGCCTGTAGGTGTGGGCTGGCTGGTGGGGCTCAGATCTGAGTTCTTGTTGAGCCCTGCATTGTCCATACCAGTTGATCTCTGTGGACCTGGAGGTGGATGTGAAGGACCACTCCCAATGACTAAGAGCCACAAAGGGCCGTATCCAAGAATGCTTTTCCCCTACCAGACCCCAGTGCCCCACTTAGGCACTCCTGGCTCTCTGGGGACTGAATGTCCCATTGTGGAAAGTATTTCTGACATTAGCATGCTCAAGGCCTCACCCAAGATTAGGAGGCTGTTGTGCAACACACAAGTGACACTTCCTGCCTTGCAGACCTTGCAGTCCTCATAAACAGCAGGTGTGAGGGGAAAAAGATCTCCTTTTATACAGCAAGCCGATGACCAGGATAGGGACAGGACCCAGTCCATCCTCTCTGCCGCCTGGGTCATTCAGTGAGATTTCATGATTTGCTCTCATGTGAGAAGCTCCTTCATGGACTAAAGGTAGAAGGACTAAGTAGAAGGCTATTAGCATTAGTCAAGGCCAAGGGCCCAACCCTAAAAAGGACTGAATGAACCCAAGACTGATATTATCCAAGATAAGGGCTGGGCAAAGGCACTCATGGGAGCTGTACTTCAAAGGGAAAGATGAGGCCATTCAGTACACACGAGGCTACTCCAGCCATGGGCCTGTGTCCTTCTCAACCAGCAAACGATATCCTTTCCTCAACCCTGTCCCAGTGCTGGCCATACCTGCCTGTGGGAGGAGTAAATCTCTCCAGCAGAAAGGCTGTTACAGAGGTCACCGGACGGACCCATAAATCTCCATTATCAGGCAGTGGCTCCTGTGCCACAAAACGGAAATTATTGCCCGGAGTGTGACTGGGGGAGCCTTTCCTTCCCCCCGCATTGTTCAGGGCCCTCCGGGAGCCGCTCGGGCAATTTGCTGCCTGAATAAACGTTTCCTTTCCCGACTGCTAAGTACAAGGAATAAGTGTCAGGGGATCTCATAATGCCAGGATTTAGAGCTCCAGCCCTGAGACGGAAGCCAAGAAAACACTCTGCTGCTTTTTCCTGGGGAGCCTCCAGTCTGCTGCGCCTTAATCCCCGTTATTAATAACAGTGGCAAATTAAACAATCAGTGCACTTGAAGTCCCGTGACCTCCATGCCTGATATAGCTCAGCTTGCTGGTGGATCACGGTTCCTGTGGGCTCTGAGCACTGGGCTTGTCTTGGCGGGGACCTTGGAGATATTGTTGTCTTCTCATGAGCACCCAGGCATGGGGAGGGAGCCTTGCCTCCAGCTATGCCCCTGGGGGAAGGAGGAAGGCAGAGACCATGGCCCAGATCTTCAGAAACAAGCAGGTACTTTGAGCATTTGTGTTTTGTAGGTCTTGGACACCCACCCACGTCAAACTGCATGGGCTGCAGCTCTTCAGGCAATACTTTCGCCTCATTTCGTAGTCCCTTAGGTTTTCAAGAGCAGCTGGGGTGTCTCTGCTGTGTGGCCAGAAGGTCAGCTCAGCAAGCTCTCCTCGGCGACTTCATCCCTGAGTTTAGTGATGCTGTGAAATTATAGCACCTCTTTTAGAAAGAAATACAGTCTCTTGCCTTCCACTTCCCCACTGAGGCCCAAACACCCTTCGTTCACTAAAGGGAGTGCACTAAGCCTGTGTCATGCTCTCTGAGCCAGCACCCAGTAGTGTCCAACACACATCCTTTGCCACCATCAAGCATACTTTGAATGGGGAGAGGATATTTCTCCCCCAGGTGAGATCTCTTGAGGTCAAGGAGCTCCCTCTGCTCTGACGGGGCTCTGGGAATGGTTTTAATGAGGTTGCACTCTGCAGATGTCATCTTGTGACTCAGCACTGGGTGGTGCACGCCAGGGACGCACCCATCTGATATCACCCCACGAGGGCTGTGATTAGGGAGAGCCACCCATTGCGTGGAGCCTCAGTGTGCCCCGGGAACAAAGTCTGTCCCTTTCCCCATCTCGAGCACCGGTAATTCCTGTTCATTAATGTTCACAAGGATCACCTTTGTCTGCAGCTGAGAGGGGAAAAATCACACAAATGCTCTTACTAGAAGAGGGTTTTTTTTTTGAAAATTAAACCAGTGAAAGTCCCTCAAGAGAGAAGCTCCAGTCCAAATCCCACAGAAACGGAAAAAACCCACCCCAAACAAGTAGTGAAGAATATGGCGCAGACAAAAACAGAGGAAAAAGAACAGCAGAGGGAGCAAGTCTCAAGACTGCTTTGCACTGGGATTTTGGATGTCTGATTACAAACCTACAGCGAAAATATTGTGGACGTTAGAGCTGGGTGTCACACAAACTCTTAGGAAATAACACTCAACATTCAGTAGCAACTTTGATTATTGTCAGAAAATATGACGCTGATCGTGTGCCTGGTTTCAACTCCACATCCTCTTTTTTTTCTCTAAAAACAGAAGTATAGCTACCCATGCCTGACATTTCTTCCTATCATATATCCATTTTGAGGGACCTTCTTATTGAAAAGCTAGTCCAACTCTTAACATTTCTGAGGGACAGTTAGGAATTGTCTCCTCTTTCTGTGATTAAAAACTTCCAGATTTTGGCTTTCTGGTGGAAAAAATCTCCAGGAAAGATGATATTTTGTAATTAGTCACAGACACAACTCAAATTGGTCAAGAGTTTCAACTGTTACCTTTGGACTACATCTGCTCTGCTAAATTCTCCCTGGATTATGTCAACAACTTTGTACGGAATTATTTTCAAAGAAGAAGGGATTTTCTCACAGGACAAAAATTACTGTGAAAATAATTTGGCTTTTTCTTTGGAAAACGATAATCAAAAACCTCAACAACTTCCAAGATGAAAAAAAACACAGTGAAATGTTTTCCTTTCTTGAGATTTTTCAAGGAAATTAGTTCTTTCCTGACCAGCTGTTCCAATCCCGTCTCTTTTTGAAGGAAGCGTATTTGATCTAGATTTTGGCTGTGATTCAATCGTGATTTCAAAGGGGAAAGTGAGGCATTATGGTCATGGTATCACTGAATCCACGTGTACAAAAATCACCTGGAGGGATTCCCAGGTTTCCTAAACCACCAGAATTGCTCAAGATAATGAGATTTTCCTAAGCTGCTGAGAAGATACCGGATTCCTTCTTTACTGGTTCCAGAGCCCCTTGGGTACACTCATTTACTGTTTCCCAGCATGGTTTTCTATCCATGGCCACGTGGTGCAATCTCATGCCATTTTTAGCCTGGTTTTCTAGGGAGAATTAGGCTCACATGAATCTTTTTCTCTGTGTCTCTGTTCACCTGCACCACTTTAGTTATTTTTTAATCCTTTGGCTGTTTCATGGTTATGTAGTTTCCTACAGATTTTCCAAAAGCAGTCTGGAGAAAAGAGAAAATAAGGCTGACGTTTGAACATAGCCCTTAGTAGGTGTCAGAGGATCCACATGGGATTGAGACCCAGATCAGCAAGAAGCCAAATTTTGTTGGTTTGCTCTTTGGGGAACTTTCGTCTTCCAGCAGAAAGCTGAAAGCAGAACAAGCTGAACAAGCAGAAAGCTTGTTACTCCTGTGTAACAAGCAGGTGGACAAGCACAAAGTACAGCAAGATGCACAATAACATTTTAAGAATTAATGTTATGCTGCTCTGTAGTGGCTGAAGGTTCTGATGCAAAGCTCTTGCCGTCCTCCAAATATCTCCTGTGTGCTGCAGTTTGTTGGGACTTTTTTCAGCAGCTTGGTTTAGTCCCAGCCCATGTTAAGTAACAGAGCCCTTTGCTGTCATTTGTCGTTTTCTTCTTCTCCCCAATTATTTTATCATCTCGTGTTCCCTTTCTGATGCCCACAACAGAACATGTCCATGTGCAGGAAGGAATGGTTTTGTAACAGAAGCAGTACGTCCCCAAGCTGGATTCCATAGCTGATACTCTCCAGGTGGGATGACCATCACCAACATGCATTTTTAAGGGCCATGCCAGCTGGATGCAGCTATATTTACATCTCAGTAAGGCCTATAGGCGATGCTTATATTTTATTAGGTGACGTTCTGGAGCACCTCTCCTATGAGGACAGGCTGAGAGAGTTGGGATTGTTCAGCCTGGAGAACAGAAGGCTCCAGGGAGACCTTATAGTGGCCTTCCAGTCCCTAAAGGGGGCCTACAAGGAAGCTGGAGAGTGACTTTTTACAAGGGCATGTAGTGATAGGATGAGGGGGAATGGCTTCAAACTGGAAGAGGGGAGATTTAGATTAGATATTAGGAAGAAATTTTTCACTCTGAGGGTGGTGAGGCACTGTCCCAGGTTGCCCAGAGAAGCTGCCCCATCCCTGGAGGTGTTCAAGGCCAGGCTGGACGGGGCTTGGAGCAACCTGGGCTGGTGGGAGGTGTCCCTGCCCAGGGCAGGGAGGTTGGAACAAGATGATCTTTAAGGTCCCTTCCAACCTAAACCATTCTGTGATTCTCAAGGGCGTTGTGTCCAAGGCTGAGCTGACCTGTGTCTTTCTAAATGGTGATGCAGTCAAGGTGCATTGTGTTGACCTCTGCACTGCCGTGCAGATGATATGGACCTGCCATAGCCAGAGGGATTGGACTGGCCCAGCCCAGGGAGGTTGTCCTCACCCTTAGGTTACAGCTGTAGCTGGGCCCCAGTGGAGCCCAGGTGACCCAGGAACATGGCAGGTGAATACACCAAGCCCTGGAGAGTGACATCAAGCACGATTGAGATTTGCATCAAAAGCTGAGTTTCTGTGATGCCTGTGAACGCCCAATGATGTCTGTTAGCGGACAGCCTCAGCTGCGGTTGTCCATGTGGATTCTTGCAGTTCAGGAGATGCTTCTTGTGCAGAGAACAGGGTGAAGGCACATGAACGTGTCTCCCCTTTGGCTCTCTGCAGCCATTCCCCTCTGCAGAGGGTGGGAGCTGGCATGGGCTGGGTGAGGAGGAGTCCTGCGGGGCAGCAGGACACACAGGCAGGGCTTTCCCTGCCCACATTTGCTTGAGCCCCCGTTGAGAGATGCTCGGGCAGCTCTCTGATCTATGGGCAGTTCTGCTTCGTGGGTCCGGGCTTCCGTTCATCCGTGGTCACAGGCAATTTGTCTCGGTTGTAAACACGGCCGTTCGCCTGCCCCAGTCTGTTTGCCCTGCCTATGTCCAGTCTTGAAAACTGGATAACGTCAGAGCAGAAGGAGAGGTTTCTATTTCTGTCTCTTTGTATCCGTGTCCCAGCACATCCCTGCTGCCACAGAAGTCCTGCAGCCAACACTGTATGGCAGGGAAAGGGGTTCCTCTTCCCAGTAATCCCGGGGGCTTCCTTGAGAAAAAGAAGAGCTGTTTCTTGCGCCCTATAAAATCTGAATGTTTGTGATTTCTTGAAATGTGACTTCTGGGCTCAAATATTGAGAACCAGACCAGAAATTAAACATACAGCTGCCTAATTAACCGAGTCTTTTCCCTTCTCTCCCATCATGTCAGCAGATTTTTTTGATGATTATTCAGAGGGGCGAGAATGTGTCAACTGTGGGGCCATGTCCACCCCACTCTGGAGGAGAGATGGCACAGGGCACTACCTCTGCAACGCCTGCGGGCTCTACCACAAGATGAATGGCATCAACCGGCCCTTGTTCAAACCTCAGAGGAGGCTGGTAAGTCAAGACCACACAACGAACGCATGTGGGGCAAGGCTGTGTGTGAGGATGAGCCAAAAAGACGTCGGTTAGGTGGAGGTGCCAAGGGTGTTTCAGCTCCTTGGGTCCCCATCTGCCCAACCTAGGTGGCTTTGGTCCAGATTTCGGAAATAAGCCAGACTGCGTTGTGCTTGGTGCACTGCAAGATCTTCTACTGTCCAAATCAGTTCTGCAGACACCGAGGCCAGGCGGTGGAAGGGGCTGTAAAGACACAGGGGCAGTACTGTGGTGTTGGTTTAGCAAAAGCCAGTCTTTGCTTTAGACACATTAGGACCACTGAAAACCTCTTCCAGCTCTACCACACCAGCAGACCATCTTCTCTTGCCTTCAGCGTCCTTATTCTCCAGTAGCTTCCTGGTGACTGGCCACCTTTTCTGGATACCTTGATGCAGGCTCCATTGGGTGAGCTGAAGCAGAGCTCGTGGGGCACGTCAGGGCATCCCAAAACCTGTGGGGTCAGGACAGGGTATGCATGGGAACACCTCAGTGTTGGTATCTTGCCAGTCCCTGCCTGTTTTGGTGAGGGAATTTGGGAAGGTCTCTGCAGTCTGTGCCCCAGGGACAGGGGTCCATCAGAAAGGAGCCAGCAAGCCATCCCTCACGGCCATATTTCCCCACTCCTTGTCTTCCATGAGGCTCCATCCCCAGCCTGCGCTGCCCTTTGCATTGCCCAGACCTGCCTGTGCTCAAACCAGTGTCAAAAATGACACTGGCAGCTTGAGCAAAGCCACCAGCCACAGCCACCCAGCGCCCTCTTGTGAAAACCCTTTCCTAGACGCCGCACTGACCGAGCCAGGCAGTGTCTGCACCCCGGCACTCAGACCCTTACTGGTCTACATGTCATCCTTGGGCACATCTGTGTAGTCAGGAATGGCCCGTTGGGTACCAGGCTGGGTCCTTGACAGCTAGCAGCAACACGTGCTGTTAACTCTGCGCAACCTTGGGGTAAGGCTTGGAAAAACCCCATGAGAAATATAAATGCATGAGCTGTGCAGATCTGTACAGGCACTTTTGTCACTTGGCCGGGCCGCTGGCAATCTGGAAATCTTGCAAAAATGGCCAAATTCCTGCTTTTTCTTCTGGAAGAAAACTTCCATGAAGAACAGGAGGATATGTCTAGGGATGCAAGGTACGAGTGTGGTTACAGTAACGCCAGCTGGTCTACCTAAATAAATATATTCAGTACAAGTGATTGGGTTTCATCTGTCACTGTGTAACCCCTTTTTTCAGAGACTGAGAGCCCTGCAAGGGGAGATCTTTGCCTTTGCTGCAAGCTTTAAGCTCTTGGTCCACTTACAAAGGCCGATGACTAAAGCTAATACATGGTGGGGTTACAACTAAAGGACAGTCTTGTTTCTCTGCACCAAAGGGGCTTCCAGCTTTTGAAGCCTTAAGAAGTAACCAAATTTCAATTTTTTATTGTCCTGCTGCCGTAGAGTAACCTGTTTTATAAGGAGGGAGAAGACACGGAGAGAAAGCTGTGGCAAAGATCACAGGGGAAATCCCTGGTAGCTGCCAAGTCCTCATCTCCCAGGCTTTCACCCATTACACAGCTGCCAGCTATGCTGTTTGGGTCTGCAGAGCTGGGTAGATGTCCAAGACAAACAGATTTCCTCTCTATAGGCTCCTCTTCAAGCACCACGAGAACAGGCATCTTCACACAGCTCTTAGCACTTCTGTTCAGTCCCCAGTTTATCACCAAGCAAAGAGGGAATTTGACCCCAGCCCATCCAGAATTTATCCTCAGCCTCTTAAGACCTGAACTTTGAAGGATGTGGGGAAGAGTCAGGCGGGAGTGGAGGATGTGGCTTTTCCTTCCTCCACCTCCCACTCGGCTTCCAGGCTCAAAACTGGTATTTTATATGTTTTCAAGCCCATTGTCTACCTCCTGTGGCCTTTTGAGCCTGGCTAAACCAGTTCACCCAGAAAGGGACCTTCAAAAGGCCTGTTCCCTGCACTGCTTCATTAGTGGGGATTGACTATGCTGCTGGAAGCACTCTTTTTCTTATGTCCCCCTCAAGCCACATGAGCAAAATATGTAACATTCATGCCGTTGATAACGTCATCTTGGGATATGCCATGATGCTTGGAAGGTAAAGGGAGCCTGAAAGGGCAGGATGGTCTGAGATCCAGACACCGTAGTGTAGGTGTGTGCACGTGCAGTGGGTCTCTAAGCTGCTACTACACCTGCTGGAGATCTGGGGCTCCGTTCAGGTGATGTCTCTGGTACTACGTGAGATGCCCCAGGACAGCTGAGGTATCTGCGCAGTGCTGGCAGGCAGGAGGTGGTGGAGCAGAAGCTGAAAGGCAAGAGAAGAAGAAAAAGGCAGTTGTATTATCCACTGCAGCAAGGCGAAAACAGAAAAAGACAGAGAAATAAGAGGCAAGAGGGGAGGAAAACCTGAGGCGTGCTGGACCGAGCTGGTTGGGATCTGAGATGCTGCTGGTGGGCTGATGTGTTTGCTTCCTCTGCATTTTCTCGCAGTCGGCTTCCCGCCGCGTCGGCCTCTCTTGTGCCAACTGCCAGACAACGACAACCACGCTCTGGCGCCGAAACGCCGAGGGGGAGCCCGTCTGTAATGCCTGCGGACTCTACATGAAGCTGCACGGGGTAACGCCTTCATTGATCTTTACTCTCTGTGGGGAGGGTATCGATAGCACCAAGCTGGGGATTGGGTTTGTTGTAGAACTCTGTGCTCTCCTGGTGCCGTTTTTATGGCTGACCCTGTGGGCCCTAGTCCCCCTCAACATCACACCATATTTATACTGGCCAGGGGTGATGGACACAGGGTATTTCTCACATACTAACTTGCTACCCTTTGCATCCAAGTCTAAAAACCCAATAAAACTCGGCTCAGACTCTTCAAACCTAAATTCAGGCACTTCAGTGAAAACCTGAGTCAGAAGCACAAAGAAGGGCTTGGCTTTTCCACACGGGGTGCCAGATCCCAGCTAAGACTTGGTTGGTAGACTTGTCATGGGAGCGATAGATGACTTTTCTTGCACGGGTGCCCAGATAGTCTCTCGCTGTCAGTGGGGGCTTCACGTATCTATGTCATGTCTGAAATATCTAGAAGAGTCCCGTTGGAGTCCTTCAAGATGTGAATCTCCAGTCCTTCTCTCACCAGTCAGTGGCAACGGGGCCACCTACATGGCAGAGACAGAGGCCTTCAACACCCTGGGGACCGCTTAGTAGCAAACCCTTGTTCCATTTCTCATTGCTACTCCCAGGGTTTTTTAACACATCCACACTCCCAGTGATGTCCAGTGCTTCAGAGTGGGTGGAAAAACATTCATGAAAGTCGGGTCGAAGATGGAAGACAATGCAGATGAGGGGAAGCCTTACCTAACCCAAAAAATGCTTCCCAATGTGTTTCTGACCATGTGGGTGACTACCTCAGCGGGATCAGTTCCTAAGGGAGGTCTCCCCACACAGGCTTGGTACCTTTCCAGAAAGCAGGTATTAACCAGAAAGATGTCTTCTGCTCTTAGTTAAACAGGAAAGTAAATCACAAGAGCTGTTTTATCCCTTCTGGCCTTAAAACACTCAATATCTACGGTGCGAGAAGCCTATCTATCCCTACTTGGAACAGAACAGAACATCTTAGCTGGACGGGACCTACAGTGGTCATCTAGTCCAACTGTCTGACCACTTCAGGGCTCACGAAAAGCATATTATTAATGGCATTGTCCAAATGCCTCTTAAACACTGACAGGCATGGGGCATCAACCATGATCTGGAAGCACACCATATAGCTTTGACATATCTCTTCACACAGCAATGCTGGCCAGTGATTTTGGGCTCCCTCTTGTTGTTGCTTTCAATTAAATCAGCTGGTTTTCATGGAGCCTACGAGGTACAGCTGGAATCACCTTCTCCTAGATGACCTTATGGCCATACAGAAACCAATGTGCTTTTATATTTGGGTCCATAGGTTCCAAGGCCTTTAGCAATGAGAAAAGAGGGCATTCAGACGAGGAAGCGCAAGCCGAAGAACCTTAACAAAACAAAGACACCAGCAGGTAAGTGTTGAATAGGGAAGTTTACTGTATGTGTGTTTATGACCATCATGTCCTGCGAGCCAGGCACCCAACCACAAAATGGGCTGATGCTTCTAAAATGGGGGATGTCTGAATGCCCTTCAGCAGTAACAAAGCCCTTCCCACTATTTTTTTATCTTTACCCACACTAACTTTTTGGTGGGTGGGTATAGCTCCGTAATGAAAGTTCTTTGGGAAGCACCTGGTTTACTGTCTGTTTTCTCACAGGTCCATCCAGCAGCGAGAGTCTTACCCCGACCACCAGCTCCACCAGCAGCAGCAGCAGCACCACAACCACCGAGGAAATGCGCCCCATAAAAACAGAACCTGGGCTCTCATCTCATTACGGGCATCCCAGCCCAATTTCTCAGGTACAGAGGGGAGATGTTGGCAGCAGGACAAAGATGGGAACTAGGACGGTAGACATAGTGAGAAGAATATCCTCAAAACCTCTGTGGAAAAAGGCTTTTCAGCTGAGGGGACTAGGAGTTCGCAGTAAGAGATCTATCCTCTGGGATGAGTCCTGGTGAGCAGGACTTGGGAAGTGATCGTCCCCCTGTACTCGGCACTGGTGAGACCCCACCTCGAGTACTGTGTTCAGTTCTGGGACACTCACTACAAGAAAGACATTGAGGTGTTGGAGCGTGTCCAGAGAAGGGCAA
>VZSZ01001730.1:73320-100399 GCA_013398815.1 Ibidorhyncha struthersii | reverse complement strand
CCTTTGCTTCTGCAGACACAGACCTGTTGTCCCAGGTGTGGCTTCTGTGTAAGTGTTAGTTAGAAGTCCAGGTCTGATGTCTTGGCTCAATAAAGGAAATGGAAATGACATCTCGCCGAGGTCATAAACACTCACCTTTGTGCTGGGTACATGGCCACTACCAGTGTTTTAGCATGAAACTCTTAACTTCTTTCTTAAGTAGCTTTTAAGGTCTGAAATGTGGGATCTGGAATGCTGTTTTATTAACATTTTGAACTAGTTGTCAGAAAGTTACTTAAATGTCTACATTACTGAATATCTTCCAAAAAGTACATGCTTAAAAGATATTGGAGGAATAGGACTGGAGAAAGAAAAAATCCAAATTAATGTTTACTGTGTGCATATAATGATCAATTCTGTTGATGCAGTCAATTTTGAAAGGAAACATGCATTCAGAATGCTGGAGACAAGAGATGCAAGAGTTCCTGCTACTTCTGTGCACGTTGTGAATCTCCAAGATCAAAAGGCTCTCTATTTGAAAAGGTTCACCCATTTCTATTTTTGAAGGTGTGCAGAGCGCCAGTCTCAGTTTCAAGTTCAGCTAGGAGACTGTTTAGTATGTAGGTAATAACTCTTCCATAACATGTCTCCAGAGCTGTTGTTTACACATGCACAATGTTACACATTTTTAAAAATGAAAGGAGACTTGAAAATGTAGCAATGTCTGTTTATAGATTTAACAATGTTAAATCCTAACAGTCAAGGAACTTGACTAGTAGATGTGAGAATTAACGTAATCTGTGTTGTTTGATTGCAAAAACTACTGCAAAGATTTTAGGCAAGAATATTGTAGTCTTATGATTGTACAAATTTAAGTCAAATTACTTCGTTTGATGAATCTTGATTTTCTTCAGGTACGTATAACACACAGTCCATCTCTGCACAAATGCACAATTCCTAAAACAACCCAGTTACTGTTTAAACAGCTAGTATAAATAATGAACCACTCCATTACCAAGAATATAAATAAATGTAGACAAGTAAGGGTTCTCTAGAGCTGAAAGTTTAGGTTATGCAAAATCTTCGACAGCTGTAATTTGTAGGTCCTTGTAGACTGAGGGGTGTGAGTGATGTAAACTCTGGAAAGCCGACATCTAATGTAAGTCTATTTTGTCACTTTGCCAAAAGGCAGGACTTCACTGTTATGTTTTTTTTGCTGTGTACAAATTTTTAATAGGGCAACATCTGGCAGAAAAAATTCCACAAAATGCATTAAGCTTTGCAGTGCTGTAAACAGAGCACAGTGCTCTACTGCATGATGAGTGATGAGTCAATATTTTAGAGAAGTCTAGTCATAAACATCTTTTCCCTGGATAAAACTAAGAAAGAAGAAGAATAGGAGTGCAAAAGATATTAATTGAAATTTATTTCTTCACATGTTAAGATTTAAAGTTAATTCAGTACTAAAAGCTAGTTGAGTCAGAAGTGTGTTTCTAATTAGATTATAATCTAAAAAGTTTGTTCTTTCTTATGCTCAGCTAGCTGAAAAGATTTAAGATTTCAGATCTCAGACTTTAAGTCGCCATATCTGAGGCTGTAAATGGAAGCAACTCCGTTCTCCCTTCTAAAGTTAACCACACACCTGTAACTTCAGTGAACCACAGTGGAAAATGGCTTAACCAACACCTCAGAAATTCAGTCAGTTTTGGTAACAACATAACTTTGTAAGACCTAACTTTAAGCCAGCAAATTTAAATATTTTCTCTAGGGTCCATGCAAGTCCTTTGGCTTAAATTGTTAATGTAAAACACAAGAGAAGTTAAGAGCTTTCCTTGGGGTGGGGGAGAAGGAGAGACAGTGGGAGGGAGGAGAAGAGGGAAAGATGGATGGAAACAGACAGGGCAGACTGACCATGAACACACCAAGATGAAATGTATCCTTGGTCCAGGGAATTTTTTAAATAAACAGAGAATGGTTCATATTTTTTGGCTTTTGCCCAGAATGTTTACAGAAACACTGTAGTCTATACTGTCAGTTAGTCTGAGAATCATAAATTACCCAGGTGCTGTGCTACATTACTGAGTGAAGGTACAGAAGAGCAGGGTGCTCTTCTTAGCTGTCTGTTTTGAAACACTCACAGTGAGAATCTCTGTTAGTTCACAAGTTGTGATTTTTTCTCCATAAATGTGCTGTTTTTTTTTTTTTTTAACTACCTGCTTTGATTAGACTGCTGAACCTTCACTTTATTTATTGCAATACAACAGTGACATGTCTCACAAAAAGCAACTCTGCTGTTTCTGAATAGACTGTCTACCTGTATTTGCTGGGGTAACAATTGCCACCTAAACATTCACCCTTCTAGGAAAAGAACATCTAAGTGGGGAAAGATGCAAGTGGGAAGAAAACAGTAAGTTTGTTAATGGCCCTATTGATTTTAGTGCTACAAGGGATTATGAAAGTACTTCTGAATGGTAAATAGCAACTTCAGAGGTCCTTTGCATAAACAGCAGTCAATGTGATGGTGATACCCCCTTTGATTCTTCATTTCCAACAACAGCAAGACTTATGGTACATACAGAAGAGACAAAGATTGCCAATAGAGTTTGTGAAGACTGTTTTTTCGCTTTGTACACTGTGTCTCACACACTCCCCCACCTTACCCCAAAATGTTACCCAATATGTGTGTTTATATGGCACCTTCTAAGGAGCTGATCTGGGACATTATTTTCACTAACAGAATTTCTTAATTATTTCTATGCAAAGTAAAAATAATGTCTAGTGACCTCAACCATAACTAGGGGTTCATGGGTACGAACAGGAGGTAAAGCATTTTAGTCTGTTTCTCTGGACTGAAATGAAGACTTAAAGGTCAAAAAGTGTGGGAGACAAGAATTACTAGACCACATTTCCTGATAAGCTGCAGCTTGAAGTAAATGCATGGACTCATGAAGAAGAGAAAAAAACACTTACTAATAAAAACCTTAATATTCTCTCAGGTGTAGCAGCTGCTTTCTGCTAATATAATATAAAAAAAATCAAATAATTTGGATTTGTAAACATTTATGTCTTAATCACTTCTGGTCTACAGTATTTGAGAGACAATAAAAATACAAGTGTTTTTCTTAATTTGCCTTATTTTTGAAAACTTTGAAATCTGAAATAAACAGTTTTCTCCCTGATGCATCTTTTTCTAGGTGGACATGGATTTTTTAAACTACTTTGAATTTCAAAAGGCTTCTCACTTTTACAACTAACACAACACTTTATTCTCCCATCCTAAAGACATGCTTCTGTAGCCCCATTACACAGGCTATGGTAAAGAGTTAACACATGAACATTTGACACAAGTTTGTTTGTTTCTATCCTTGACTACTGTAATCATCTTCAAATTGGTTATGCATAATGTTTACTCTTGAAAAGATTTTCCACAACCGAAATATCAGAAACTCTCAGAAAATTGCAGAGTCTAATACTACAAAAAAGGTTAAGGTAATGCGAAATTGAATAATTCCATTCCTATTGGCACTGAATTATAATTTAGTCTCCAGACATCCTCCAAGCAAGTCTAGATTTTGATCAGCCTTTTTTATATTCTAGTTGACCGAAGTGGGTCGAATAGTAATTACAGTCTTTGCTCCAGCTGTTGTTTGCCAACCTGTGCTTAGTCTCCCTGAGCTCTTTCTCTTGCAAACCTTAGCTAGAAAATCTGTGAAGGAAAGTGTCAAGTTAACATAAAGGCTTCACATTACTTTATTATTCTGTCTTAAGCATGACTGTACCTAAGCGGCTTCTTTTGAATGCGTAGTCAGTGGAATGTGGGAAAACTACAGAAATTCAGTCATACTTGTATCCTGTAGTAAATGATTTTGCTCAATATACCTCATTACACACACTTCGGTGGTGAACTGACATAATTGGGTCTTATACTAACCTAGCTGAAATAATAGTTGTAGTTGATATGCGAGCACTTTGAGGTTGGTGTTGAGTGTTAGATTCTTCATTTGAAAAGCAAAGTGCATATGAAAGTGTTTTGTTATTGACTTGCTTGTTGTCATTGAACTGGACCTTTATTAATAACTTTGTTATAAATTTCTTTAAAAAAATAAATTAAAAGTACAGCAATCAGAATGCAATAAATCAGAATGTGATATATCCTTTTGTGGTAGCTAACGCAGCAAGGGGCTCTTGCTCAAGTCAAATTTTACCATAAATTTTGAGTCCACTAAGAATTACCATTTTATGACTCAAGCCAATAAGGTCACTTCAAATCTGCTTAAAAACCTTGTTACAGTAACATAATACAGCATATATATTGCCTCCTTTGTTTACAAAGTAGTTTCACAAAGTTCTGCCAAACCAAGTGGCTGAAAGTTTGTGGTAGCCTTTGTCTCATGGAAAGTGATTAGTAGAAGACTGGATTATGTTGGGGGAATTCAGTTCTTCTGTGACTGCTAAAAGTTGAGTTGCTGTGCTGTGGTAGGATTGTGTGTTTGTCAAATCTGACTTTTGTGGTCTCTAAATCTCCTTCTTGGTCATTATAATTCAGTTTTATTTTTGCTGCTTTGTAGAACGTTTTCCTGGAAAGAGGTTTATGCCTATTAAGGACTTAATCTGTTATTGTTCTTTTCTCAGACTCCTATTAGCAGTTGTAAGCATGCAAGAATTACAGTGCCAGATACTCATTTCTGATTTATCTTCCAATTTCTGCATGAGCTGTGAAATTTAGATTCTTTTGCAATTCTTGCAGGGAGGGCTGGGACTTTTTGTAGACTTATTTTTGTGCAGAAGAGGAGAAAAATAGGAGGGAGAAATATGTATATGTAATGCAGCCTGTTTTCTTTCCTCTATATGCGCAATAGATTTTTTTTGTGTTCATTTATTGTCATGTTTGCATGTTCCAAGTTTACCACTGCTCTTCTCTGTTACAAAGACTGGTATATGTTGTGCTAGTGAGTCAAGTTTAAGGAGAAAATGGAGTTCATTTATCTTGTGTTATAACTAAGATTTCTTGCATTAGCAGTTTGACTCGATTTTAGTTTTATTTGATGTAATTATGTTTATAAATACAGAGAATTTTCTTTTTTTGAGGAATAAAGTAATTTACTGTTACTTTTTTCCAAGTAGGAGAAAATGCAAATAAGACATAATTTCATTTGATAAGTAAACAAAATGATAATGAATAATCTTAGAATATTTTTCTGGTATGACTTTCATTATCCTAGGAGGTATCTTAATAGGTTTTTATAATGAAATTTTTCTTCTGAAAAGTCATACTAGCAAAAATGATGTCTCTGCCATATTGCAGAGATACCCATGGACAGCCAAGTAACTGAGCAGAGCACTTAATAACCTATTATCTGTATGGTGCTTACTTTATCAAATGAGTGAGGTTAGGTATTTCAGATTAATATATACAAGACAGAATACAGAGACAGAGCAGAGAAAAAAAACTACCCAAGAATGACAAGGTCGAGGGCAATATATCAATCAGTTGGCTTTCTGGGTCATAGCAGTTTTAAATATTTGAGAAGCCATTCCAAGAGTAAAACAGAGTTCTTTGTTTTGCTTTAGATCTTTGACCAGATCTTATCTACATTCATAGAGCTGGACTGTAAATCACCATGTCTCTTTCATGTTGGCTGCTTTGTAGAAAATCTAAGAGGCAGTAAGTAGTGGAAGATCCAGACAAGCTTTTTCCCAGTGTATTCTTAATTTCATGACTGGTGACACGCTGCACTTCAGTCTTTTCAAAGATGCATTTCTTCAGTGCCACAGCAGACAGCTAATGGTTAGGTTGTGGTTAGCATCTCACTTTGCACCCTGAACAGAACTGCCAAAGTATTTACCCAAAGCATGGGAGTATGCATGTGTAGCAGGAAAAATAACCTCCCATACCTTTAGTAACATAGTAAATGCTACCTAATGCCAGTGCTCTGCCAAGATTTAAAGATTTGGCTGTAGCTGAATTTTGTTATAGGAAGATGTAGGTTCTTACATACCCCCTAAGAGTGAGGAGGAAACAGCTGGATGCTTACCAAAAAAAAATTTGTAAATAACAAACATTTTAAAAAGTTAGGTGCTGAGAAACTAGTGTCTGATAGTACTAGAAAAGAAAAAGCTCTGTCTTCATGAAACTGGCGGCAGATGTAAGAAATATTCCTGATCTTCCATACCATGATAGATCACCTCTGACACCTTCAATGATGGCATCTCTGTGACTGCTAGCAAAGATAACTTTTGGTTGCTAATTTTTATGGTAGTCTTTTGTCATGTAAATGTTATTTACTATAAAGGAGGCTGAGCCCCCAGGCAACCATCAGATAACTATTTCTGCTTTGTGGAGCTTTGTCAAGTTGAACTCAAACAACTGGGCTTATTTCATAACAGGAAATCTCTGCTTTTGGTGGGAAACAAACTGTTTGCCTTATATTAATGTTGACTAGTGACAGCAAAATGGTCAGATGAGTGAGAAGAAATGCACTCTGCTTTGAAATCATCTTGCCAATGCTGTTGTACTATAGTGAGTTTCCCTTTTCCACCCTGTTTGACTGGGCATACCACTATCACTCCTACAGCTTGACTCCTTTCCATCTTGACTGAGCCCCTGATTTGTGTGTGCTGAGCTCAAACTGCCATTTTCTCCATTTCTGGCAGTTCCCTGTCTGAATCAGCTGCTGTGCCAAATACCGCAGATCACAGCATGTGCGGTACCTCAGGTAATTATCTGATGGGTTCTGTACAAGCCAGATCTAGGAAATTCATATAGTGCAGGGAAAGAGGTTTGACTACATGTGCAAGCAGGGATGGAAAGATTTGATTCTAATTCTATTTTAATACTAGAGGAAATTCAGTTAGTATTTTAGAATATACCCAGTATTGAGAATAAAGAAGAGCGTTTGCAGTTACCAGTTACCTGTTAAGCTCAGCAGTTTTCTGTCTTTCTATTGCGCAGTAAGTGCCAACTATGCGTATGTTGCTTCCATGTACATCACACAACATGGAACACTTCCATTGAAGCCTCATTATCAACAAAAGTCTTAGATCCCTACAAGTACCTAAAATCATGTAATATCTTAATGTTAATTCTCTGCTATAATGGCTGCTTTGATTGCTGTGTATACAGATCTGTTCTGGTTCTAGCATCCTCTCTTGTTTATTAGTGTTATCAGTCTTTCTATACTTTGGAGCTAATGCATTTTTAAAGCTATCCATAACTAACATGAAGGAAGGCAACTGCTTATACACTTGAAACAATTTATTTGGCAATTGCTCACACTCGTTACAAAAAGTTCATATGTGAGGACATTCAGATTGGCATGGTTGGCTTTTGCTTGCAAAACTTTATGGTAATGTATAACACAAGTAAGTAATACCTGTGCAAATATTTGCTTAAGGATAATGAAAACCACAGCTGTCCACTTTGATTAAGTAAACAGTGGTTGCAATGGAATGTATTAAATATAAAAGTAACATTTGGATCTGAGCAGAATACCTATGTATATTTTGAAATGTTGAAATATAATAAAACGCATGAAAACAGAATACAAGTATGTTCCAATTTTAATTCTCACTATGAAGACCATTCTTCTTCCTTAAAATACAACCTTTTTTTCAATCCCGCAGCTGAGGGCTCTGAAGTGTTAGGAATGAAGACCAGCATGTTTGGCAGTTGCTTGGAGTAGCTGTTGGCTTTTGCGCACTTCACACTTCGGGGTGGAACCAACCAATTTTCCAGCAGTAAATGCTGCTGGTTCCACACAGCTTGTTCCACCCCCATCTATGATTATGACTGCAATAGTTTACTCACAGATGTGAGCTTTCTGTTGCATTTTTTAAAAATAAGAGGCTATCGCTTCAAGTGAGCGCTTTTCTGAAAACACATCTATGAAATCTCAGCTGTGGTTGTATGTGACTTTCAGACTTTCAGATTTGTTCAATATATAAGTAAGAATTTGAGGTCATGGCTCAGTGCCATGAGTTAACCTTGCAGTCTGAAATTAGGTTGCGTGTGTTGTTTCTTGCCTACATGTCATGAAAACAGGCATTTACAACCACAGTTTTTTACGATGTAGAAATAAAACTGACCCATGTGATGAACAAAAATCCTACGTTGGTCCTACCATCACAGTAATAAAAGGTGGGAAAGTTTGTACTTTGCAAAACAGGAGTTTATACATGCAAGATTCAGAGCTCTTTGATGGGACGTTGCAACTTCAAAGGTGCACTTCACCCAAGTGTTGCTTTCAGGACTCAAAATGGCAGTGTGGCAGCCTTGAATCTTGTTGCTGAAACAAAATTGTAATAAAATGGTTAAGGCTGATTTTGTGATTAACATCAGCTATAATCATTAAACTGGCTAATGAGGAATGATAGTGAGAGCTCATGAAATCCCTGCCTGGCTTGGGGAAACATGTAGCAGTTGGGTGGAAACTGCCAAGGGCTTTGAGGCTGCCTGCTAGTGAGTCCATGCCTAGCTGTGCTCTGCACTGCTGGGTTAGGGAAGCCGCTCCCTGCTTTGCACGCAGGTGTGTATGGCAGAAAGGGTCCTCTTTGCATCAGTATGTCGTTTGGAAGTGACCACGTTAGCTAGAGTCAGTGGGACTGTGATCAGGTTTTCATTTAGTTCTTTCACTGTCCACTCACTGAAAACGGCAAGTATCCACATCTGGAAGCACTCTGCTCACTCTGTTTTCCACCTCTAGGTTCTGCTCCATTTTTATTACTGTTTTCGACAAGAGTATAAGCAAATAATATCCCATCTCTTTTCATGCAGAAAAGTGTTGCTTGGCTCTGTTAATTAAAGACAAATAGCGAAGAACAACTGTATCAAAGTCCACTTATGCGACTGTGCTATTTTTTTTCCCTGTAGCAGTGAAAGTAGTTTAAACAATAGGAGAAATGGAAATGGGAGTTTCTTTCAGAGCAGACAACCATTATGATTTCACTGTATGCATTCAGTTGTAATCCAAGAAGCCAAACAGATTCTGCAGTAAGAAAAAAAGATTTTTCCTATCTACACTGGGCAAGCAGCTCATTAAGAGAAATATTGTGTGGTTTAGATATTTAGTCTTAAATGAAAAAATATAAATATTATTTAAACTTTATTATGAATGTTATTTAAATAAATAATTCTATATAAATAACTGTGAAAATGTGGAAAAAATCTACTAAAACAAATCAATAACTGACCTTTAAAAATTTCAGTTAGAATAACTGGTTTACATTTTTCAATGGCTAAAATATAAGTCAGGTGTTAGTTTCCTTTACATCCTGGCATACATTCTTATCATTCAGTCCTCCATTTTTTACACACACAGACAAATATGTATGTGTACACGCGCACACAAACACTCTCACACAATGACATTTAGCCGGCAACAATATTTGATCTGGTCACAAGTATTGGGAGTGCTCACTTTTGACTTGCCTGCTGTGCTTGACCTGCACACTGACTTGCTCCCTCCATATTTGCTCCACGGCCTTCAGTAAAAGATGAACGGGTAGTGGGGGGGATGAATTACTCTTTTTTTTGTGTATATAGACCACAACTAATTACTCATTATAAAGAGGACTTTCAGTGGAGAATTAAGAATTTTAAGCACTTCATCTAGAAACCAAGATACTTTGCATTAAAAAGAAATTTGCCCTCTCTAAGAATTTAATCTGGTGTATTTAACTTTATGCCAACTGGTCATGAGCAAAACCTATAGAAATAAATAATTTTGACTAATGAGTAGCTGCTTCTCTTTGAACACAGCATTTAGGCTTATATATTAACAGCGTTAACTTTGTAAAATCATGTTCTAATATGACTTAGTGGAGACAGATCCAAAGTGGGTAGGTAGACCTCCAGATAGCCAGAAGTGTACTTTTCTATCTGTACTTTTTCTTTTGAAAAATTGTGATGCTTGGTGATAGGAAACATCTGATCATCATGATTTTATTTAAGTATGAGTATTGCTGTATCATTGGCTCATTTGCCAGCCTTGGTTTCTTAGAATATTGATAACCCAGGCCTCCTGCCTGGGTGCCCAGGTTTCTCAAATTAGTGTTTAGTATCAGGCAGTGGGGTTTGAGAATTAATTATTCATTGGTCTCCACTGTATCCTTTCTGTCAACAAGATAGTTATAATACTTACATATAAGTACTTTTATAATTCAAACAATGCTCTGATTAATACGAATGTGCTGTTTACTCTCACTATTTTCTGGAGAACAAAGTGGCTGGCTGTAACCGCCCTACATTCCAAGACTGGTGCTGCAATTTCTGCTTTTGAAATACAATTAGAGAGTGAAAACTGAACAAACCGTCAGAAGGTTTTTTTACATTTACAGCAGTTCCACTGTCTGTAGTTGCCAACCCAGTCAGAATAACCATTAGGATAGGTAGTAGCAGCTTCTACTGTATTCTGTTACACTCACTTTTGATCTCTGTGGTTTTTATATTACCACCTACAGTGAAAGAGATTAATGTCAGGTTTTGTTTCAAATATAGGAAAGCATTTAACAGTGTGTAGAAATAAGCCCATTTTCAAGTGTCTGTCTGACTAGGAGTGTTTTTCTGAATTGGAGTCTTAAAGATTTCAGCCCAAGGCTGCAAACAGGACTGGCATTTTTGGATTCTAAATTATTTTTCAGAAGAAAAGAGCACTGTGAAAATTGTTGTTTATCCCAGTGGATGGAGTGTTATAATCATAAATCATTATGATTTTCAACCTTTTGGTTGAGACTATTTTGTTTTCACAGCCAGAAGCAGTAAAATAATCAATCATGTAATAATGCTGTGGATAATTATCATGTTGCTTGGTGTTCTCTGAGCTACTGCAGGTGTGTTCAGAGACTCTGTTGGTTGTGTTTAAACTGTGATTTTACAGCCAAGGTGGTGAAGAGCTTTGGAATGTACCTACAATTGGTTCACTTTTTTTTTTACTTTTTATTTTAGCATAATGCATTACTGACAAAGACTGTCTGTTATGAAATTCAGAATAACTCATGTTTTTTCCGTGGTTCAAGGCTTTTTTGTGCTTCTCAGTATATTGACTGGGACTGCTCAATATATAGTTGTACAGGAAAGCTATGTTTGTGATAGCTAGTAGACGTACTTCCATTGTTGCTAAATTAGAAATGACACTGAAATGCATTTGTGGTTTAAAAAGCCTCAAGTATTTTATGCTGTCAGTGCCGTGGAGTTCATTCTTACTTATTAAACATTCAGAACAGTTTTATTGGTGTAATTACATCTTTATTTGTTTCCAAATAGTGTTTTAATTTTTGCCTTGCTTTACTAGGAGCAAAGCTAGTGCTCTGCAGTGATGGTAAGGTTTCTCTGCTGCAGTGTGCAGGACAAAGGTTTAAGTCTGGAATTCCATTATCAGTTGAAAGTGGCATAAATCACCACAGTCATCAAAAAACTCCCTCCCACCTTTCCTCTGCCCCAGCTTCTTGCTTCCATGCTGCTCCCTTCCTTGTGCTGACTCAAACACTCATGCAGCTGTACTGGGAACCACATCAGGAGCTAACCTTTCCCCCTCTAAGCCCCTGGGCAACTGAGGTGCAAAAGATTAAGGGATATTTACTGCAGACATGATATTTGGGTGCCCACATGCTTTTGAGAATCCTGGTAGACATCTGTCTGCATCTTTTGGCAACAAACACTTCTAGCAATCTGGCCTGAGGTGACTTGGCCAGGACTTTGCAGGAAGTCCTAAGAGTTGAAAATAGGATTTGGATATTCCTCCGTGCAGGCTGGGTTCCTGCTTAATGGTCCCCACTCTGTGTTGTGAAATAAGAGGAGCTGGACTTCATTGTAGCTTTATAAAAAGAGTGTTTTGGCTGTGAATTAATAGACTCATTTGTAATCCAAAGCTTATCATCTTCAGAAGTTGGTTGTGCACTGAAAATGGGGTCTTAAAATGAGTATCTTCTTTTCCATGGGTTCTGTTTGTTTTACTGTAGTGTTGCAACAGCTGTTAATGAAGATTCCTCTGTGAATGAAATCTGAATAAATCTTCATCTTTGGTTTGTCTTACTAACATTTCTGAACCCTCATTTTAATTGGTAAACATGAGTTTCAGGAGAAAGAATATTAAGTTGTTTGATAGCTAAGCTCAGTGAACAGGGTTGTATAATGAAAGGGTAAAGATTGACAATGCAATTGAAAATGCAGCTGTGTGGTTAATGCAAAATATGCAATAAATCAATGTATTCATTGAAGTCTGTGTTTGAATCCCTAGTAATAATACTTCAAATGACTTATCTGATTTTGTTCTTTTCACACTGGCTTCAAAGTACTTGGTGTGCCTGGCTGATGACTATAGAAGATAAAATGCATCTTCAGTATACTTTTTTCTGTTTTGGAGGTTTGTTGCAGCTCTAAGTGGAACTCAAGAATCACCTTCTCTGCACTTTTGTGCTGATGGCCAGCTGATTTGCTTTACTGTGTTTTAGAGTGGTTTGATGGTAGATTAATAAGGACAGTTTTATTAAATGAAGAAGTTCCTGCAGGAACCTTGTGAAATCTGTAAAGCAACTTTTTCAGCATGCACTTGATTACCAGTTTTCCAAAATAGGCAACTACTGTATCTTGGATCAGTCTGTGAACAGAAACTTTCACAGTAACAGTGATTAATGTAATATGCAGATTCCCTCTTTATGTATGTAACTGACGAAAGGATGTCAAAGTATAGGATTTCGAATCTCTGTTAAGATGCATTTGAGAGATGAGGTCTCACTGTGCATAATGAAGGTGGTTAAACGTTTGTGTTTGTTTGGAGTTTTATTTTAAATCAACGATAAATATTCTGTCCAAAACAAATAATTAAGCCTTTTTCATTGCTATAGATCATAAACTTCATATCTGCCTTTGTCCCCTTGTGTAGTTCCTACATTTTGCAACAGAGTGCGTTTCCTGATACTTACTGAAATGAAACTATTTCAATATAGCTTATTAGTTAAATAGAAAAATAAACTGAAGAGGGGAATATTCACATTAATGGAAGAAGAGATTTGCTTCAATAAGGATTGTTTATTAATTGTGGCAATTTATTCTGTATAATTCAACCCTAGCTCTTGTAAAAGGTTTCTTGTCTGTGTTTTCTACCAGCTTTCTGAAGGTTCTGTGACTTGCAGGCTAGTGTTGGTTTTACTTTAAATATACTTATTTAGTGTTATTTTGATGTTATAACAGAGCAGAGTTAGAAAAGCTTAATCCCTTTCTAATGGTCTCATAGTAAGAGCTTTTTATTACTATGAATTTAACTGAAAGTAATTTTAAAGAATTTGGGATGGCTAAAGAATAAATTTAAATTAACTAGTTAACGTACTGCCCCATGAATAGTATGCTTTGCGAGCTGACAGCAAGCTGAGAAGTGCATGCTTTTCAGACTTCACAGTCATCCGAGTAGAGCAACTGCAACAAAAAGTGCAGCTTATTTCCCCCACCTTCAGCTATTTTTATATGAAGCTGCAGGAGTCAAGCAGTGTGTGCTGTCAAGGTTCTAATCTGCCATCACTATGAAAAGGGCGCGCTGATTTTATTCTACAAACTGCATCTTTTGTAGACTATTCACCACCCTTTACAGGTCTGCCAAGCCCATGCTGCAATTGGTTGCCAGGGGCTGCAGATGTTGGAAAAGAGAAATTTCAATGAAAGGCCCTGATTCAGCAACCCAAGCAGCCTGCCTCCCCCAGCCAAAATAATCAGATTGGCAGCTGAATCAAAGGGTACAGTGGGCCCTTTGTTTGGGAGCTCTAGAGGTTAGTAATTGACAGAAGGTCAACAAAGTTTTATGAAGAAAAGAACAGAATATTAGAGGGTATTATTAGGCTGAAGAGAGGGGGTTTGGGAGTTTTATGTTATTGGAAGAAAGTTAGAACCTGAGTCAAAGGTTACAGCCACAGGAAACAAAGGTTACATATTGCTGTTTAAATCTGAAAATAGTTTCAGCTCCAGAAACAGGATTCTTGATGAGTGGAAGGAACGGCTGAATAAAAATCTGCAGTTTCCTTAATTGTAGCCATATGCAATTAGAGTTAGAGTTGAAGGATTTATTTCTAAGCTTTGGGATTTTACATACAATGGTAGAAGGATGGTTGTTTTCTTCATAGAATCAAGAGACTGGAAGAGATCTTAAGAGGTCCTGTTTTACCCTGTGAAAGAAGCATTAGCTCTATCTGTGCAGTATCATATGCAATAAACCCTTGCCTAATCTGCCACCCTGGAAAATTTCATTCACTGAGATCTGAGTGTTTGAAGAATACTGGTTCAGTCTATGCCTCATCTCCTTCAGACTAAGCAGGCATAGTTGTCATCCATTTTTTTCTTTTTATTGGTTGTGTTTTGTAGACAATCTTCATGGCACTAGCTGCAGTATTTCAGTTTGACCCACATCTTGAAATGGAATACAAAAAACTGGAGAGAACATGCCAGGGCCTTACTAGCTTTGAGTAGACTATAAAGATTACTATTGTTTATGTGTCCCAATATGATGTTTACCTTGTTTGCAATAACTTGAAATTGTTGACTTATGTTCATTTCTAATCCATGTAAGCCATTTCAGTGTTGGCTTCTTGGCTGGTTATTACTCATCCCACTGCTTCATTTAAATGCTTAAAAATAACCTCTTTGTTCCATTATTTTTCCAGGAATTGAAGTTAAGCTGATGGGTCTGTAATTCTCTGGCACTCCTTTTCCTCCTTTTAATAAATAATAGGAATTATTTGTGCAATTTCTCATCTTTTAAGATCTCATCTGTGCTCTGCAACAGCTGAAAGACAGTTAACATTGCATGGCATTGCATCAGTCAGCCCCTAACTGCTCCAAATTAATCAGGCCCAGTCTGGTTGAAAATACCTGACTTTGTTATTCTCTTCCTGTGTGAGGCTGAGGCCTTGGTTTGTCCCTGGTATCAATTATGATAACTGCCTCCTTGTGCCTGGCTTTTTGATGAAGATTAATGTATTATTTTGATGTCTGCTTATGGCCATAAGCATTTTGAAATCTGTTTCTTGCAATTACCTCTTAAGTAATGAATGATCTGTGAACTCGTAAGTGTTTCAGAGGGTAAAATTCAGCTCTTTTATGATGAATGGTGTATGCCCTGTGAGCTGCCATTGCGAGCAGTTGGGCAATTTAGTTTTCAAATGTGTGAAAGGGCATTCCTTTCCCAATAACATAGGATGTTTTCTTGTGTATTGTATTATTGGTGTATAGTGTTGGTCACTAGTGCCTAAAACAGAGCAGTGGGGCGCTACCTGCACTGGACCTTGTCAGTAAGCCAATCTTCCTCATATTTTCAGGAGAAGGGAAGTGACAACAGAAACAATAATTCTTTATATTCAATTTGGAAAAAGATTTTCTATACTGCTTGTTTTCTTGCTGCAGTTTGCTATAGTAAGTCAAAGGAACAGAATGTATTTTGTACATGAGAAATATGGAACATGGACTTTAAATATGGTTTTTCTTTTGCAGCTGGGATGTTTCTTAAATTGAAATAGCTTCCTTTATTGCCCTGAAAAGTTAAGAAATCCTTTTTTTTGTGGGCGAGCAGTTTAAAAGAGATACTATTTACAACATTTGCATTTTACTTGACTGTGTGGTCCATGAAAAGAGGGTATTCCTGGGGACCTGACATGTGGCACATCTGGCACGTACATTGTCCCATACTGGCAATTGAAGTTCAGGCTGAGTTCTGGTTATGTTGGTCTTGCCTGGTCATGAAATGTGCAAGGGCAGACACTGGTGACCTTTTCTACCTGACACTATCACTGCAAATATAAATTGAAGAACAGGATGTTCAGAAATAAGCTGTGATACATTTAATGTTGGAGCAGAGAACACACACAAGTAAAAAATGTGAGAGTAACCATAATGAAGCAGATGAGAGATCTATCCAACCCTGTATCTTGGCTCTGATGGCAGCAAAAAGGAGATGCTGGGGTAGAAGTGTAAGAAGACGTCTGGAGTACATAGTGCAGTACTTTATGCTGAGTACTGACCTAGCCTCCACCCATTCTGAGCTCAGGGACTTCCTTGCCTGCATAGGATTTCTATGTATTAGTTAGGTCTGAATGGATTTTTCTCCATGAACTTGCCCAATCTCACATGTAGCCCATGTGAACTCTGTCCACAGCCAAATGACATCTTGTTTGAGAAAACTTCACCGTGTTTTAGCTTAGTTTTGAATTTTTTTTCTGCTATTTCCCCTTCATACTACTATTTCTTTTACTGAGAGTCTCATCCATCCTCTCACTCCTGTGATTCCATAGACTTTACTGGCATTAACCTCAGCCATCTCCTTCCCAGAGCAAGAAATCCTAGCAGCTGTACAAAACCTGGTTGATAACTTTAATTATCCCAGCTGTTCTTCTCTGAAACTCTTCCAACTCTTCTGTACCCTGTTTGAGATTGAGACCTCAACAGCACGCAATGTTCAATGTATGAGAGCAGCCCACAGATTTGCACAGCAGCATAATGATGCTTTCAGATTTACTCTTTATTCCTTTCCTAGAAATACCCAATACTGACTGGATTTGCTTGTCTTACCGCTTCTGAGAACTCAGCTCAATTTTGATGGAACTAACTATTCTGAGGCCAAGACCTTAGCCCTCACTAGTCATAGTCAGTTCTGAACAAATCTTGTATTAAGAATAAGCTTTCCCATGTGCACCTCTTTCCGTTTTTCTCTATTACTCTCAGTCCCTGTCTCCTTTGCTTTCTGTAGTAGCCTTGAATAAGAGAGTTTGATAGCCTGTGTCCCCTTTAGCCATTTCTTTTTTGTCTTCTTCATTCTATGAACATCTGGGCCACACAAAACCCTCCACCAGGAACTCTTTCAGGCTTTGACTGTACAAGCCTGTGCAGCTGTTTTCTGTACATAGCTGTACAGTTTTCCAGCCTGCTATGGTGTTTCTTCAGACACCAATGTGGGTATGTTCATTGAGACACTTTCCAGAGATCATGGTGATTGATTTGTCTTCAGTTAGCTATATATTTATGTAGTGTCATTCCAGTTAACATACTTCTTGCCAGTGTGACTTGATAATAGCACATATAAGGTTAAAATATTGAGCATTTCTCTCCTTATCAGTTTTTAAAACAACTGTTCTGTGGGGTGATGTTGTTCTGCCAGTTTTGTGTTTTGCAAGCCTACTTTTTTTCTTAGCATTTTATGAAAATGCTGTTTGTGTAATGGATATGAAAAAAGATGTGACTAATATCTTTGTTGCATCTAAAATCAGTTTAATGAACAATTATATCTTTTCTAGCAGTAGCTGCTTACTGATCAAGACTGACAGTGAAAGTCGGACACCTAGAATTACTTTGTGGACTTTTCTCCCCCTCAGGTAGTGGAACAACTCATAAAATTTCTTCCAGGAAAAGAAACAGAAAGAAGGAAGAAGAAAAGCAAAATGGGGTACCCTTACTGAAATATTGAATAAACAAGGTGGGAAAAGGGAAATAAGATACAAATCAAATGTGGATATGAACACAACTGTGTAGGGGTCTTAAAAAAGAATAAGACTGCAGAGAGTTGTTGGTGGCACACGGTCAGAGGTGCATCTACACTATATTGAAGGGAATTAAAGAAAAGGTGACAACAAGAATGATTATCTGTTGAGGAAATCCAATGCATCCTAAGCTGCATCAAAAGAAGCATGGCCAGCAGGTCGAGGGAGGTGATTCTGCCCCTGTACTCCACTCTCCTGAGACCGCACCTGGAGTGGTCTCTGGGCGCCCCCGACATAAGAAGGAGATGGACCTGTTGGAGCAAGTTCAGAGGAGGGCCACAGAGATCATCAGAGGGCTGGAGCACCTCTCCTATGAAGGCGGGTTGAGAGATTTAAGGTTAGTCAGCCTGAAGAAGAGAAAGCTCCAGGGAGACCCTATAGCAACCATCCAGTACTTAAAGGGGGCCTACAGGAAAGGTGGAGAGGGACTTTATCAGGGAGTGTAGTGATAGGATGAGGGGTAATGGTTTTAAACTGAAAGAGCATAGATTTAGATCGGATATTAGAAAGAAGTTTTTTACTCTGAGGTTGGTGAGACACTGCCATGGGTTGCCCAGAGATGTTGTGGATGCCCCACCCCTGGAGGTGATCAAGGCCAGGTTGGATGGGGCTTTGGGTAACCTGATCTAGTGGGTGGAGTTCCTGCCCATAGCAGGGGGGGGTGGAACTAGATGATCTTTAAGGTCCCTTCCAACTCTAACCATTCTATGATTCTATGAAAACACCATGGATTTACTCCTCGCTGGAAGAATGTACTAAGTTATTAATGCAAAATCAGAAAGCACTGAAAATAATCAAGTTCTTGACACAGGACTTTTTAATTCTGTTTAACTCAAGAGGAAAAAATTTTATTTGGTTGTATTGACTTGTTCATCATCTGATCCAGTAGAATTTATGTGAAAACTCAGTATTTCATACTGATAATAACTTTTTGGTGTTTTAAGTTGTGGTATGGAAACTTTAGGGTTAAAGCTTGGAATTCATAATAAATGTGGTAGAAGTGGAATGTTGCAGATTAAAGAAAAGGTACATGTTTCTTTCATAAAGGCAAGTTTAAGTGACAGATCTATTTTGTATTTATAATTTACAAATTACACAAAGGATTTTCAATTTTAACTTTGCTTAGTTATGGAGACTTTGCTGGTAGGTGGTGTTTATGGTTTGTAATTGTTCTCTGGTAAAGCACATCTGGAGATTAAAGTTTTTTCCAGACATAAACATATCAAGTATGAGTGAATCACACAAAACTATTATTGAAACATTTCAAATCAGCAAATACTTTTGTTTCTTGCTGTCTTTGTTTTGAAAACCTTTTAAAAATTAAGACATATGGGTCTAGGAAGGAGGGAAGAGAAAGGAATACATTTCTTTGCTCATTTATCTGAGCTTACAGTGTTTTTTCCTGTTGTGAATCCAACTAAATGACTGAAAAAAGGGAAACAACTATTTTAAAGTTGAACATGCGGTATTAAACTAAAGTGCTGCTCAGATCTTGGCCAGTTTGGATTCTGGAGGTCTGAGTCTTAAGTAACCAAGTGTCCCTAAGAATGGGCTTCTATAAATAATGTTTTGTCCTGTGAATACTGCTGGATTATGATCACCAGAACAAGCCAGGTGCAGGTGTTCATGACAGTTACTTTTCTTACTCTTCCTTTTACCCCTGTGTCTCATTTTGGATCTATCTTCCTTGTGGCCAGTAAATGTTGCTGTCCTGTTCTAAAATTGTGCGGCAGATTTAGGGCAAATAGAAGCAAGACAACAGAGTTGAACTTGCCTTGCTGCCCCTTGGTAAAAATGAGATGTTGTGCATCTCTGCTGAAATTTGACAGAAATATCGCTATCATGTACTCATCAGTTAACACTGAATCAAACAAATTAACAAAACTTCTGTACAGTAAAAAGTAGGCACTAAGTCTGCACTGGGTCAGGACTTACATGCACTGGGGCAGGACTTACACACACTGGGGCAGGACTTAGGATGGCAATTTGAGGTGCCACCACCTTGGCCACCCATTTCCTTTTCTTCCTCCAGTCTGCAGATGAAGAGTATTTATCATTTCCGTTGGCCAGTGCTGGGGGTGGCAGAAGATGGTGTCTGCCCAAGTCTTAGCTGTTGCAATTTGAGAATGTCTCACCAGGGGTACAGCACTGTCTTCACCATCACTCTGATTGGGGTGTCTGGGAATGAGTACACAATTCAAGTGGAACCAGCAGTACTACCAGGCTAGGAACCTCAAGCCGTGGGAGATGAAGGGAGAGACGAAGTAGTGACAAGGTGGCAGTACTGTGACAAAATAAGTACTTTCAGACCTAGCCTGAGGTAGAGGATGTCTCTGATTTCTGTGTTTCACCTGGTAAAGTGAAAGGCAAATTAGCTAAATCTTCTTTTCTCAAATAATGAGTAAAATCATAAAGGAAAAATAAAAAATGACAGTCTCGATTCTTTTCTTCTTTCATACTGTGGTGGAAGATGGGATTACTTGTGTTTCGTCACTGTGACTTGCACTCAGAATGTTGTTGTAAGATTTAGTCTGAAGGAAAGGGAATGGGAGCAAAAGGAAGAGGGGGAGGCTTTTCACCAGTTTCATTTTACCCAAAACATTACCATGTACACCCCTAACAAATCTACAATAAAAAAACAGATCTTTCACTTTGGATCCTGATGACCTTAGATTTGCATGGTCTCTTGGTGATATGTCAAGGTGATAAGGAATTTGGATGACTGAATGTAAATTAGGAAATACAAAAATATAGGGGATGTCGTTTGAGAAGTCGTTTTAGTAAAATCACTCCTATAGCTTTATCTGATGTATAAATTCAGATACCCTCACAGCATCGTATTTTCAAAAGGAAAAGCAGACAGGTGAACCCACTTTTTATAATGGTCAGGGTTTTGTAAGACTTGCAAAAGCAAAGGAACAAGTAAGTATTGTCTACTGTCTGCAGCAGCCGCTGACTGAACATCATTTCTAGCTTGTTCTGATATATGTTAGACATAAACAAGGAGGGCGCATAGAAAGGTGTCCATCCGTTTCATTACCCTTTTAAATACTTGGCTAATGGTTATTATATTTTCATTTCTGGGAGATACCTTTTAGGGAGGTGGCTGAGAATAGGATAAGAAAGTCAGCAGAGATGATGAGTCTGACCTCTGGAAATAGAATCTGTATTACTGTAATATAACTTCAAAAGCAGATTTATGCCATTTTGTTACTGAGATTGTCAATAAAGCTCAGGTACTGCTTATTTTGCTGGGCCAGCACTGTTTTCAGAAAATGTTTGTGCTCTGTAAAACTGTGAATTTTATTCTGGTAAGACCTGGAAAGAGGCTTTTAATCCTACTTATATTTGCCAAACACAAGGTAAGTCCACAAGGTAAATTATTGTAAAGTTTTCTAATCCACAATGGATAAATGCTGACCTTGTTAGTTGACGTTTCCTATGTGCTACTCTGGAACTAGGATCTGGACTGAATGAATTTGCTGAATTCACTGTAGTAATGCTGTTTAAGAGAAAGGTTAACTCAGTACCTCAATTCAACAAAATCTTTTTTATGTTTTTCCTAGGTGAAATGGAAATTCCGGATACAAATGACCCCTTAGGTCATGCAGATGGACTTGAGAGACCAATTCCAACTCCTAAAGGTAAAATTTGTTATAGTTACTTTTTCTTCTCCCTGCCTAAATATAAGCATGCTTTAGAAAGCACCAGCAAAATCCTGTTATTATACATTCACTTGATTTACCTGTGAATACAAGTCTGTAAGAAAGGCAACCTTGTGTGACTTAATACTTCTGATTCTAAGCAGGGATAGCAAAGTTACAGGAGTCTATAAAATTAATATTTAAGTATGTTCAGTCTCCCCACATTGAGGGGTTAGATGTTTGACTCAAACACACAGTTACCTTCCTAGCATATTTTGTGTCATGCTGGTGCCATGACAATGATCTAATTTTGTACAGAGCCACACTTGGCATCTATAGGTAAATCTAAAGTATTGTTATCTCTAAGTATCTTTGGTTTGGGCTAATTAAATGTAGCCCATGGCAACACAAGAATACTTAATTTTTAAGTAGCTCCGAGCATTAGTGATTGTTTTCTTTAAAACAGACTGTAATGGCAAAATTTCTAGTAACTCATTTGTATGATTTTTTATGATACTTTATAGATCCAAATGTTATTTATGGATCTGAAAATGCACATATTTATCACAAATTGTGATTCCAATTACAATTTGGTACAACTTCCTAAAGCAGGATATTTTTGGTGTTCTACCTGAAGAAACATGTTTTGTCACTTGTACAGATTTTTTCTTTGTATGAATGCACTGCTAAAGCAAAGTCAACCCTTATGCTTAGAAAATATGTCAGATAATCTTACTAGAATGAAGAGCTCAGCCTGCTTTCTACCTTACCATTAGCATTCTCAGCAAGATAAGCACGTGTTGAAGCCTATGAAGCTCCGAGGTGCTGGTCAGATGTTCTTCTTGCAGCTTCTCTTTCAGAGGAGCATAAACTTTGGGGGGTACCTTGGAATATATTCTCTGTTCTCGTAGATATCCAATGTCATGTAATCCTTACTATGCTTCACCTGAACACTAGTTATATTTCGTACCTTGACTATGGTTATTAGAAGCTTCTTTACAGAATCTTCCATTAATTTCTATCCTTAATTCGATAAAAAAAGAGGTGTTTATATTTGCATATCTCTAACCATGTTCCTACTGATCACCAGTGTGGGACCATGTCCCTCCCATTTGGGAGCAAGGCTTGATGTACTCCTCTTCTAAACCCTTCTCCACTTCCTGAAGCTCCCAAATTATTTTAGGGGATTAAACTTTCTCTGTAAATTTCAATAACAGTCATTCCTGTCGCTCTATACTACAGTTTTATCCACTCCACACTCATGTGCCCATCACTTTTGATTGGAAAAGGTCCACGTCTAATATTTAACTGCATCTGACAGGTTTGTTTGCTTGGCAAGTTGGTTGCACTTTTGTTATGTTTGAGCTTTTAAGGGTAGAGACATAAAAGAAAATGTTTTTTCATATGACATTACTTGGTTAAATTCTTGCTGAGAAAGGAGTTGCATTTATTTCCTTTTTTTTGCAGGGCCACAGGCAATACCTGTCTAAGGAAGTAATTAATCACATCTCAAACATTTCCATGTCATAAGGATTTTTTATTTCCTTCAGAAAAAAAAAGAGGACCTTGTTCTTATATGACTCATTGGTATAAGATCAGTTGTTAGTTTCCAGCATGCCTGTTATGGACATGGCCTCATTTTGCTCCCCCTTTATTTTTGTGGCTACAAAATTCTCCAAATAAGCAAAAACTTTATGGCTGAAAATTTTTGTTTCTTTGGTTGGAATGTTAATCCATCTCTTTCTGAATCATAGTGAGGTAGAAATCTTTGTTTCAAAAAATCATTGGACAGTTCTACTTCAGAGTTTGTGCATACCATCGAGACCATTAGAAAGAGTTCTTCAGCTTCTTCTATCACATTGACCTTTTCTCCTTCCTTGAGAAAAGTTTAGTATATATTTGTTTATGACTTTTATTTTTTTCTGATTGTAGAATAGACCCAAAACAGGTATGAAAATAATGGTAAGTCACCCTTTCCTCTAAATTCTCTAAATCAAAAATCCTCTAAATCCTTTATGACTTCTATTTTTTTCTGATTGTAGAATAGACCCAAAACAAGTATTAAAATAATGGTAAATATGCTTTAATAATGCTCAAAGTTAAAGCTACTTCAGAAAGTACTAAGTGTATAGGTCACCCTTTCCTCTAAATCCTTCAGAAGACCTGAAAAATAGTTCTGTGTCCAAAGAAGTAACCAGGTTAAGCAAGGTATTAATAATGTGCACTTTCAAAAAGTTGCAAGTCTCTTCCTACAAGCGAAGCTAGCCTTCTGAGAGTAGATGGAATAGGACTGTGACTTGGCTAGGACTTTGAGGAGAATTTATCTTCCTCTGTTTCCTTTAAGCGACATCCTGAACCACCAGAAGAACTACCTCTGAGCAATGTTTCCCTGAAAACCAGAGCAGAACAGTAAGCGTTTGCTTTAGAACTTAGGTCTGCTTTGGAATAAAACTAAAAGTATTTGAATATAAATCTCCTCCCACTTCAGTGAGTCTTTGCAAAGATAATCCTTTCCCCAGTCTTGCTTTCAATGGAGCATCTCTTGGTGGCTTTCTGTTTTGCATCAGACATGCTAACTAACACTCCTTAGTTCCTAAAAAGTCTTTTTCCCCTGCTCAAAAGGCAGAACCATGCTCCTCTCTGGAAACACCCAGGCTTGCTGCCTTCTGGGTCTTCTGTTGCTCTCTGCCCACTTTCCTCCCAGCTTTTCCTGCTGGTGACGTGGGAAAGGAGTGAAGTTCCCTCTCTCACTGCAGCAGAGGGTTGGACAGGACAGGGAGCTTTCCTTTCTGAAGCCCAGAAGAGAGAAAGAATATATCTGTTAATCACAAATAAATGCAAGGGTTGTGGCACAAGCTGAAACCAACTTTTTCTTTGGTGATGAGCACTGTTGGTGCATCATCACAGAGGGGCTCACTGCTTGCAATCTTGTACTCTTAAAAAAGCTTGAGGAAGGTATTAAAGCATAAAATATGAATCATCATGCATAGATGAGCTGCCAGTAAACTCTTACATCATAAATAATGTCTGGTGGTGGGAATGTTAGAGCAGTACTCTTTAACTATTAAAGCAATTCATGAGTAAGTGCAGCCTGCAACAGCTGGAACACTGAGTCAGTTGGGTTGCTCCAGGAGACATGATGCCTCAAGCCTCTGACCTTAACTGTGGTTTCTGCACAAGGCTATCTGGGAACTTTTTCTGGTTCAAGAGGCACCTATATGATTGACTTGACATAAGGTAACCTGTCATTCATATGTATTCTAAAAGTGGTGGCTTTTTATCTCTGCGACTGGTGGCTCAAAGAACAGCCCACCTCGTAACTGCACTATTGTGCGCCAAAAAGATCTGCTCCTAAATGGGCAGTAGCCTAGGACAGGTGGTACTTGCCTCTTCGCAATCTCATCTGGGACTTCAGAAAACAAAACTATTCCACCCCACAGAACTGGATTCCTGGGTTATGTAAGATCTTCAGTTCTTCAAGTAGGAGAAAACACTGCTCAAAAAGAGGTTTCCTTCTGCTAATAAGAGAGCTGATAATAGACCACTGATTTCAGGGGGGGAGAGCAATGTGCACATTGTGATGGTATTTCAATGCTAATTCTGCTTCATTCCTGAATTGGTTCTAATTTGTTCCAAAGTACATTTGAAGTGCATGTGATCCAAATCACTTTATTTTACATGCTGTATTTTTGTACATCGAGGTCACAAATAGTATGGAAGATGGGATGCAAATAATGGGATTAAATTAGGCTGTAAAGGTATCAGTTCATCTAGAAACATTATGTAGCAGTATATAACACTGTAGTTTCCTTAACTGCTCACCTGTATTTTGGGACAGCTGCCAACATCCCTTCCAGTTCCTAACCTGGCTCCAAAATGTTGTAGTTCGCTCATCTTCATATTGTAATTAAATAAAGCAGAGGGGTGAAGAACTGGGAAGAATACTTTGTATTTAGGAAAATGGTCTGTGCAAGGAATCATGAGTCTTAGACTTCTCTCTCCCCTCCTTACTCGGATGTTTTTTCTCAGGATATTTCCAGTCTTGATTTATTTGTAGAAAGAGTGACTTTACTGGATGTCTACCAGCTGCTAAGGTGTGATGGTGTGATCCACCTCCCCTAAAATGTTGTACTTACAGCAGTGTTGCCATACACACCTCTAGAAAGAAATGCTTTGAATTTTAGCAACTTTCATGTTTGTTTTCTCTTACGATAGCGTTCAGTTCTTTTATAAGCCTAGAACACTCTGCAACTCTTTGGTATTCTTTATAGGTTACCTGTCAATTCTGTGAACACTTTATACTAATTACTACATTTATAACACTGTCAATTTGGGAACAGTGTTGTCTTCCTCAAGTCATTCCTTGTTAATAATCAGTCATTCCATAAGCTAAAGTGTGCTTCCTAGGTGAAAAATTATGTCTTATTATAGGAAATTATGAATTTGCTCTAATGAAAATACCATTAGATTAATTACTCAAAAAGTTTTCCAAAAAAATCTTTTGTGTTGGATATAAGATTATATTAGTCTTCAATGCCATTGCAGACAGTTGTCATTGGAAAGAGTTGTGGTGAGAGACACCACGGTCTTTTATTTATATCTAACAAAATGAATAAAGGGTTATTTGAAGACAAAAATGAAAAAAGGGTGGGAAGGGAGAAAAAAAGAAAAAGCAAGGGGCTGCAGGAAAAAAAACCCACATTCTTTTTTAAACAGATCATAATATACATATTTTTAGTGGTTTTGAACATTGGAAAGTTTTATGCCATGAATCTGAAAATGCTCTAAATTGTATGCACTTATGCAGACAAAAAGTATTTGGGTTTTTTTTTTTTAAACAGCTGATTTTAAATTTTGAGCATCTGAAGCCAACACTGCTGTAAGTTGTGATGTGTTCTGTAATACCAAACAGATGTGTTTATGGGCTTTTTTGACTGTTGGATCTAAAGTTATTTAAGTACATATATATGTCTTACTGAGAAATATGTATTCAAAAATTTGATAAAACATATATGTAATTATTGCTACTTGTTCTGAAGAGATTGTTGCATGTTCAGGTGTCTAGCAATTTATGACTCCAATTTTCCTTTCTTTTTCTCTGAATTGGATCTCTTTTTCCTTCTTTTTCTTCTGAGTTGGACTTTCAGTGTTTGTTTCCTTTGTACAACACAGAAAGAAAAGGAAATCAACCGTTCCACAAAAATGGATTAATATCTCATTATCTCATTACCTCATTACCTCAGGAACACAGAATGATGTGGAACTCAGTATAGTATTACACATAGTCAACGTGTGATTTGGGAAGACACTTAAACTCCCCTTGCTTTAGTTTCTATGTTTGGAAAGTAAGGTTGATGATATATTCCTATCTGATGAGACTTTGATATTCAAAAAGGATTTAGAAGTTCTGAGATCAAAAAAGCTACAAATTTTTAATAATTGCTATTCATAGAGTCCATCACAGAGCTGGTTTGAAAATTATGAATCCATAATTATTTTTAAAAACTTGTAGGGAAAGAGGAACAACAGCAACAAAAAATGAATAGAAACCAAACCTCAAATTGAAAAGAGCTAAACCGTAATTAACTTGATCTAAAGTAACTAGAGGTTTGAATTTTTTTTTTTTTAGAATTAACTTCAAAATCACAGCTAAGATCTTAAAATAACAGAAGCGGAGCAATCATTTTGTATTGTGCTTATGCCAAGCATAACACGTATGGTTTGAGCCAATAACTTGGACATCTAAGTGCCAGAATAATATAAATAAAACTAAGAAAAATAATATGCATGTGAGATCTCAGTGACAGTTGCACCCTTTATGTTTTTAGCTTAGTATATATTCTTCTGCATATCTTGACAATGATTTGACACATGTGGGAAAATTTTATTTTTATAAATTTGCCAAAACACGCAGAATAGACCTGTCATCTTAATTTTGATTTGCTGTG